>SNQJ01S0003483.1:120065-133350 GCA_010110895.2 Picea sitchensis
CTTGACCAGTAGCATTGGAGCCCTGGAAAAGAAGCAGAACAGCCTGTGGGGCTGCATTATAGAGAAAGGGGTTCATTTTTTTGGGTGGTGCAGGTTGAAGGGAAAGAGATATGGTAAAATAGGATTGTTGTGTGGTTGGGAAAACCATAAGATCTTGATAGTTGGTTGTGTGTGTTAGAGTTGGCTTAGGACCCATCCTTGTGGATTCATAGCCCTTGCTCAGGGTGACTTGTTGTTGAGAGATAGAACAACAATGTCTATGGTTGGGTGGAATGTCTTACGTCTGCAACCTGTTGATGAATGTTTATTTGAAAAGATAAGTGATCTCTATGTTTTCTATGTAATTTATATTTTGATGTGTATTATTTATCTCTGATATATGTTTATAATGTGCATGCTTGTTGTAAATGTTGTGCATGGCATGTCATTCATTTCTTTTATGGTTTAACAGGTTTCTGATTAATGCATGCGTTGGTTTCATGCTTCTTTATTAATTAATCGGTATCGAAAATTTAAAATTCGTCAAGAAGGTGAATTATAGAGGTACCCAGGTCTATGGGTACATTACAAATTGGTATCCGAGCAAATTTCCAGGTTTGTTGGTAACGGGGTACATCACAGTTTGGTATCAGAGCATCGGATGCAACGCTTGGGTCGTATGGGTCGATTTGCAGTTTTTTTTTGTGCAGAGGTCGAAGCGGCACATGATGGGGCACCTAAACATAATTCTTGAAAATATGCTCTCTTTTTTTAAACTTGGGGAAATTGGAAAAATTTGGGATTTTTTTCGTACAATGATGTCATCAAGACGTGGGGGTCATGTGTTTGGTGGCGTGGTAGTGGTGACATGGACTGCCATGGTGGCAAGTCCACAGTTAAAAACTAGTAGAACGATGGCAGCCAATTCCAGCAAGGTGGCAAGCCCCGGTGGCGAGTTGGTAGACCATCGTGGCAGGGCTATTGGTGAAGCAGTGGCCTGATACCATGAGTGGTATTGGTAAGTAGTATCACATTGTGGAAAGGGCAGTTTTGAAATATGTTTTGGTGATGTGAAACCTATGGGAAGGCACCAAGTATTGTGGACAATATTTGGTTAACTCCCAAACACTTCAACGATGCGATATCAATCTCAGCCATTGATCGTCCCCAATCTTCGTTGTTGGATCTAGGGTGGGGATGGGTTGTGCATTAGAGGTAAGGTGTAGGATGGGACCCACCCATTCTAGAAGCTTATGTATGGGCACCAGGTGGTAGTTTAGAAGGGGATATGGGACCCGTCGGTGGCATGGGCCGCTACGACGGTACCATGTAGCAGCCAGTATAGGTGGGTCCCGTATTTATTAATAAAAAATTATTTTTAAATTATATATTAAAGCGAGAGGTAAAGGAAGAAGAGAGAGAGGGAGGATGATGGGATAGGACAGGTGGTCACAAAGGGTGACATTGCATCTCCTCGGGGTTCCATGTGGACCTTTGATGCCACATCAGCAGATTGCCACATAGGTAAAGTTGTCCTATAGTTAAAAAAAAAAAAAAAAAAACAATTCTGGAGGAATTTTCTTATTTTGGACATAACTGGAGTAGATAAGTCATATTGAGATGAAAATTATGGGGGTTTTCCACAATAAGGAAGGATACAAAAGTGTCAGAGAGGGCCACTGGCCATTTCTCCTTGAATATGTTAGAAATTGCAAAATAATGGTTTTTAAAGATCAGAGTCTAGTTCAGTGACAGAGGTTCAGATTAAGCTAAAATTTTTGGAGAGAGAGACTAAAAAGTAGACATAAAAATACCCAGTGAAGGAGTTGGAGAAACTCTAATGGGTTTGAAAAGGGGATGCTGAAATACACCAAAATCCACTATTTCACGACACTTTTGGGGGATCTTTGGGATTTTCAAAGGAGGAAACGTGATCCCAAATCACAAAATTGGAAAATTATATTTACTCAACATTTTTAATACTCATAAAGATAGATAAATTTGGTTTAGTTAAGTTTTTTCGTAAATGCACAAATTGAGAGATAGCCATTTTTGCTAAAATTTCTAAGTTTGGAAAAAAAAATTAAGGATAAAGTTGCATATTAAATTGTTGTAAAATATTACTGGAGAAACATATCAAGAATCTAAAGGTTTCTATGTGATCACCATAATAAGTATTATCAATTACTACTACATAAGTTTTCTTGTGTCTTTATTGATTTACTTTTGCAGTTGACAGAAGTTGTCCTTTTAGTAAATTTTCACGAGTGGAGACTACACAAATTGGGTGAAAATGGATTTTTCAGGAAGCCATAACTTTCATCTCAGAGATTGGATTTGGGCACACAAATAGTCATTGGAAATCTGATGCAGAGGAGAATAACTTGGAATTATTATAATTTGGAGAATTATGATATTATTCTTCATGAATTGAGAAGAATGGGCACTTATAGCATTAATTGACAAAAAAAATATAATACATATAATTCTAACAAAAATGGTTGCTTGCACATTTTGAAGAATTAGAGGTATAAGAAGATCAATTCAATCCCATGATTGCATATCAAAGTCATGGAGGATGCACATGGTGAAGAATATACCAACACATAATGGAGCAACTAATTCAACAATAATGTGCACAACAACTCAAACTTTCTCATTATCAAAACATACATTTATACAAAGAGTGGATATGTCTCAGGAAACCATCATCTCCTACAATCACACAATAATCTCTCCACAAATCTCTCAAGAATATTTTCTTGACGCTAATTAAACCTTCGAGACATAACAATATAACAATAATACTAACAACAAAGTATTCTAGAATACCACAAATGAATCATTATTCCAACATTTCTCCCCCATAATGATCATTTGGAAATATTCCAAGATCATCTATGAATTTGCAGAAAACTTCCTTTGATAGTGCTTTGGTGAATATATATGCTACTTGATCTTATGTTCTGCAATACCTGATCTTGATCACATCCTGTTGAACCAAATCTTGAACAAAATGATATTGAATATCAATATGCTTGGTCTTTTTGTGAAAATTTTGATTCTTAGTCATTTGAATAGCACTTTGATTATCACACATCAACTGAGTGGGTTGTTCCTACTGCTCATGAAGATCCTCCATGATTCTTCTCAACTAAGTTGCTTCACATGTTGTTGTTGTTGTTGCTTTATACGCTGCTTCTATTGTGGAGAGAGAAACTATAGGTTGTGTTTTAGAACTCCAAGCAACTGTTATTGAACGCATGCTAAATGAATAGCCTGAAGTTTACTTCCTATCATCCATGCATCCTGCCCAATCTTAATCTTTATAACAAATTATTCTAAAATCTTATGTAGATATGTATACTAAACCATAGCTAACTGTACCATGCAAATATCTCAAAATCCTCTTAGCTGCTTTCCAGTGTATTTCCTTGGGGTTTGACATGAATCTAGATACCATACTAACTACAAAAGATATATCCGGTCAGGTTGTAGTTAAGTAGATCAAACTTCCAACCAATTGATGATACAGAGTAACATCAATTGATTTGGAGTCATCATGTTCGTATAACTTCAACCCGACTTCCAAAGGAGTTTTCGCTGGCTTGCAACTCAACATTCTAAACTTCTTTAGAATATCCCAAGTATAATTGGCTTGTGACATAAAAATATTATCTTCCTTCTTCCAAACTCAATACCCAAGAAATAATGCAACTCACCAAGATCTGTCATCTCAAACTCAACAATCATATGTGACTTAAACCTTTGAAATAGTTCAACGTTGTTCCCTGTGTAGATCAAATCATCAACATATAAGGAAACTATTAGAATGTCATGTCCTGACTGAAAGATATAGAGATTGGGCTCAGATAGAATTTTAACTAAGACATGATCCTAAAAATACTTATCAATTATGGAATAACATGCTCTTTGCGCTTGTTTGAGACCATACAAGGTCTTCTTCAACTTGTAAACACGATATTATTTACCTGGAATGTCAAAAGTTTCTAGATGCTCTACATAAATTTCTTCATCTATATAACCATTCAAGAAAATTGATTTAACATCCATCTAATAAATAGGCCATTTGTATTGCTCAGTCAATACAAGTACCATCCGGAGTGTGTCCAAATTTACCACTGGAGAAAATGTCTTAGTATAATCAATTCCTTCCCTCTATGCATATCCTTTTGCAACTAAACGAGCTTTATACTTATCAATTGTGCCATATGATTTATACTTAGTTTTATAAACCCATTTAGTACCAATTACATCTTTTACTTTTGGTAAATTGACTAAGTCCCAAGTATTATTCCTCACCAAGGCATTCAATTTTGATTCCATAGCTTCATTCCATTATTTCTTTCTTGATGCTTCTTCATAACTATGTGGTTCATCCATCTTCATTACTTGTGACATAAGTGAAAAATTCACAAGACAACTTTGGGATCAAGTAAATCTTCTTTCAAAATTTGTGTCCAACATATTGGTTTATGAATGACCCCTTTCCAGCCACTTAGGATTCTTCTTGACTTCATCTATCTTTACTGACTTGGAATTTGATTCATCACCAATATCCATTGCATCTATCCTTAATTCAAACTGTACATGTTTTGGCTAATAGATCCCCTATTCATCAAACACAACATTTCTACTTATTATCACCTTATTTTCTTGAGGATCAAACAATATTTAACTTCTTGTTTCAATACTATTGCCAATAAAAATACACGCCATGCTCTTATCATCCAATTTTCTCCTCTTTTCCTGAGGAATATGTGCATATGAAGTACAAAAAAAAAAATTCATATGAGCAACACTTGGTTTATATCCTAACCAAGCTTCTTCTAGAGTCAAATTCAACATTGCTCTCTTAGGACATCTATTGAGGGTGTAAACAGTTGTGTGCACTGCTTCGTCCCAAAATGCATTTCCAAGGCACTTAGTTTTTAACATGTTTCGAGCCATTTCAACTATTATCCTTTTTTTCCTTTCTGCGACTTCATTTTTCTGTGGAGAGTAAGAGTTAGTAAACTCTCGCTTTATTCCATTATTTCTACAATAATTCAAAAATTCATGTGACCTATATTCTCCCCCATTATCTGTATGTAGGGTGAGAAATTTCAAACCACTTTCCTTTTCAACTAAATCCTTAAACTCGAGAAAATGAGAAAACATTTCAGATTTCTCCTGTAAAAAATACACCCAAATCTTCCTTGAAAAGTCATCAATGAAAGTGAGAAAAATAATGTGTCTTTCCAAAAGACACACTCTCCATTGGACCACACAAATATGAATGCACCAATGCTATATGTTCTCTAGCCTTCCATGTTCTATTTTATAAACTTTCCCTATGTTGTTTACCAAAAATGCACCCTTCACATACTTCATCATCATTCTTGACATAAGTAAGACCATTCACCATGCTCTGCTTCCTTAACAACACCAAACTCTAAAAATTCAAATGTCCCATCCTTAAATGCCAAAGCATGTTATTCATTTCTTCTGTAACATTTATATTGTGTGAGTTACTTGAATCAAAACAAATTTTTAAGATTCTATCTTCAGTCATTTCTCCTCTTGCTACAACTGCATTTTGATTCAACTTATCCATGATTAAGCATTCTTTATTATCAAACACTAAATTTTAGTTTTTCTCCATCATCTGACCTACAGAAAGTAGGTTCTTCTTCAATGTTGGTGTCAACAATGTGTCATCAATAAACTTCTTCTTTCCATGCAATGCTAGAACTGCAGTAGTGCCTTTCCCTTTAACTTCTAAAACTCTATCATCACCAAATATAACTTTACCAGAATAATTGTCATTAATTTTAGTAAACAAATCCTCATGAGATGTCATATGAGTTGAACATCCTGAATCAATATACCATGCTTCACTTTCTTCATTGTGTGCCATAAAAATTGAGATGAATAACTTCTCATTCCTGGTTTCTTCAACAACTGTATTAGCCCCTTTATGTTCCATATCTCACATTTTTTCATAACAATATCTTTCAAGATGACCAAATTATGACATTGTGGGCTTTGTCTTTCTCGAAATCCATCTCTTCCTCTTCCTCTTCCATGAAATCCTTCTTTTCTTCGTCCTCTGAACTAACTTGAACTTCCTCTAAACTGACTTGAACTTCCTCTAAATTGACTTGGACTTCTTCCTCTTCCTCTTGAAGTGGATACACTTCCTTGATAATTCTATGACTGTGATGAGTTTCTATTCTGATATTGACCTATGCTTCCTCATCTTCATTTATGCCTTGTAGAAAATGTTAAGGTTTAAGTTATTATTGAGTTTCATTTCATATCATTAGATAACAATGGCATAGATAGGATCACTGAGAAATACACAATCACAAGAGACACATCATTTATCCTAGGAAACCCTCATGGGGGAGAAAACCCAGCAAAAACTTCCTTAATAGAGATATCCAATACAATGCCAAGAGATAACTCAAACAAATAAAGAAAGTCCTCTCCAAGAAGTGTGCCTCTCTCTCTCTATTCTTCTTCTCCAACTACAGTTCCAAACTTACACTCTAATGAACAAGTGAGTGTGTGTCTAAATGAGGCGCTAGCCTCTCTTATTTATAAAATCTGGCAGGCTCTGGAGTGAGGTGTCTTTTCACTGCCAGGGCCGACTTCTCAATTTGGGTGGTTATAACCACTTTAATATATTCTGGGTGGTTATAACCACTTTAATACATTCTGGGGCTGAATTTTCATTTAGCCCATTACAATTAGGGTTTGACCAATCCGCAAAAGGGGATTTGGTCAATTATAATACCCGACATGATTAATCCGTAAAAGGGGATTGATCTAATGAATAATACATCAATAATAATTAGAACACTCTTTGCAGTTACATTATTTCAACACTCCTCCTTAACAATAAGGGTATTCTACAACAACATCAGATGAGAGAGAGGGCAACATCATCAACAACATCTTGGAACATTGACTGGTGTATCTATAAATCACCGGAAGTTTTTCTCATCATCAACATCATCATTCAAAGCAGGGAGCTGGAATGGAATCATCATCATCATCATGAGGCTAAGGTAACATCATCATCATCTTCAACGTGAGGCTAAAGTAACATCATCATCTTCGGCATGAAAGATGAAATAGCATCATCATCATCATAGTCATCTTCAGCAAGGAGCTGAAGTGGCATCATCATTATCATCTTCAACAAGAGGCTGAAGTGGCATCATCATCATCATCTTTAGAAAGAAGTTGAAGTGGTATTATCATCATCAACTTCAGCAAGAAGCTGAAGTGGAATCATCATCATCAACTTCAACAAGAAGCTGAAGTGGCATCATCATCATCAACTTCAGCAAGAAGTTGAAGTGGCATCATCATCATAAACTGCATCAACATGGATTAGTATAACACTAATACATCATCATCATCAATAACAGCACAAGGTTGATACAACATTAAAAGAAACAATATCACAGCACAAAGGATGGAGCATCATCAACAACAACAACATCACAACACGAAGGCTAGATCATCATCAACATCAGCACTAGACTGAGAGTCTTCAGCACGAGGTTGGCATCACAACACGAATCTGGAAACACATCATCACAGCACGAGGTTGGCTCATCATCACAACATGAGGCTGACACATCATCACAGCACGAGGTTGGATTGTCATCAGCACGATGCTGGCATCACAACAATTAAACTGGCACATCATCACAGTAGTTAAGTTGGGATCACAACACAACAGTTAAGCTGGAATCACAACACAACAATTAAGCTGGAATCACAACACAATAGTTAAGTTGGAATCACAACACAACAATTCAGCTGGAATCACAACACAACAGTTAAGCTGGCATCGGCAATTAAGCTATAATCTCAACACAACAATTAAGTTGGAAGCACAACACTCAATTGGCATCTCAACACAGCATTTTAGCTGGAAGCACAGCACTCGGCTGGCATCTCAACACAACAATTAAGCTGGAAGCACAACACTCGGCTAGCATCTCAACACAGCAATTAAGCTGGAAGCACGGCACTCGGCTGGCATCTCAACACAGCAATTAAGTTGGAAGCACAGCACTAGGCTGGCATCTTGACACAACAATTAAGCTAGAAGAACAACACTCAGTTGGCATCTCAACACAACAATACTCCCTCTATCGAGGGAGGTCCTTTCGGACTATACCGAGCTTATCTCAAAAGTGCTCAAACTTTACACAAGATAGAGGCTTGGTCAACACATCGGCAACCTGTTCATCTGTGCTAACATATTGGAGCTTTATGGCTCCTCTTTGCACCATATCATATATGTAATGGTATCATATCTCTATGTGTTTCGACTTATCATGAAATACAGGATTCTCTGTCATCTTTATGCAGCTTTGTTTATCACATAGAATCGTGGTTGCTTCCATCTCTAGGTTGAATAGACCTGTCAACAACTTTCGAAGCCATATAGCTTCACAGCTAGTAGAACACGCAGCAATGTACTCTACTTCCGTTGTACTGAGAGAAATACTTGATTGCTTCCTACTCTTCCATGAGATCATGGTTGATCCCAAACTGAAACAACATCTTGAAGTGCTCTTCCTGTCAGAGACACTTCCAACCCAATCTGAATCAATGTACACACTTAGTGTGAAATCATGATCTACATCATAGATGAGACCAAAATCTAATGTACCCTTAAGGTACCTCATCGTATGTTTTGCAGCAACCAGGTGAACATGTCTGGGTTCTACCAGAAACTGACTCAAAGTGTTCACGGCAAAACAGATATCTGGTCTGGTGTTCGTCAGGTACATCAATGATCCAATTATCTGACTATACAGTGTGGCATCAATCAACTCTGACGAAGTGTCGACTAGTAGCTTCAACTTTGTTTCCATGGGTGTATTCATGGACTTTCACTCTAACATGTCAAATCTCTTTAGGATTTCGAATGCATACTTCCCTTGGTTAAGGAAGATTCTCTCTGGGCTTTGTCATACCTCAAGACCTAACAAATAATGCATTAGACCAAGGTCTTTTATCTCAAATTCTGAAGCGAGCTTCTTCTTACATTCGGTGATGAGTTTTTCTTCTCCAGTTAAGAATAAGTCATCCACATATAGCAGCAATATCATCGGCTCATCATTCATAACCTTGAAGTAGAGGTTAGAATCATCTTTACTCTTGGTAAAGCCCAAGCTCGTTAGAAAACTATTTGTCCTCTGCAATATCAAGCTCTAGGATCTTGCTTCAACACGTACATATCCTTCCTCAACTGGCAGACGTGAGTCTTTCTATCTTCAATCTTTAAATCATTTTTTCTCATTACATTGTACCAATCCGGTACACTTTCTCAACTGCAACTCAATCTGCACAATCATGTGCTCGCTTTATGTGCTTTCTGCAAAGAACTTATATGTTCTCATTGTCTGGGAGTATGTCCTCTACTCTCTCTGCAACTGTTCCTTCTGGAACTGGGACTCTACACTTGCACCTTCTCTATGGCTGAGAATGATTGCTTCATCCTCACTGTGGCTGTTAAAATCTGAGAGTAACTCCTCTTCTTCTATAACGACAACAACTTCATCTAAAACTGAGAGTGGCTCAACATTGATATTGGAGCTAGCTCTTCTTCTTTCATGGAGGTACTTTTATCTTACATTGTAGTCATGTCTCCATGACCCAACTAATGTAATGCATCAACTTCCACTTAATTTTAAATATGGGGATTGCTCCCCCTGCATCTCATACTATATATGAATCATGGTTGTTATGGTTGTCTTCATAGATACTGGAACTATTTCTTCAATAAGTGTCTCATCATAGTCTTCTCCCTTTTGTTGGGAGAATCCTTTGGACATACATCAGGCTTTGTACATCTGCAACATGTTTGATCTATATAGATCAATATTGGAAGCCAATATTGACTTCTCTTCTCACGGAAGAATCCATATCCTAGTCTTTATGACTGGCTTCCTTCTTTGTCACTGAAACAAGGGAATTTTCCCAAGAGATTTCATATCTCATAGAAGTTTTTGAAGCTATGATCTAGTCTTCTCATGGCATCTATCTACCAGTCCTGGGAGTTGTCTCTTCATCTGAACCTTTCTAAGATCAGGCTTACTCTTGATTTTTTCTGAGTCTACAAGGACCTCATCATCTCTTACAGGGTATACTTGGTGTTGAATACCAAGTCTAAATATGCGAGATAGAGTCAGACTTCAAGTGAGATTTGTTTCTTGTTCTAATGTTCGGTCATCTTTGGAGCCTTTTGCTCCTTTCAATCAATCTTCATATGAGATACGTTGAATCTCAAGAGATAGATTCTTCTTAATATTCTTTGGTACATGAGTGTATATGGTCATGTACATAGTTGGCTTCATGTCTCATATAATATGTTTCCTTCAGCAACCTTCACTATAGCTTCCTTAGGGTTATCACATGTGACCTGAAACAAGGTCAACAAAACAACAAGCAAGAATAATACTCCTTTGATAATAAAACAATAGCACAAATAATCATCACAGTAGCTCCTTTAGAGCTATCACTTGTGACTTGTCTGAAGCAAAGATCAAAAAATAAGAAATACAATACGGAATGAGGTCAACACTTCTTATAGTGTTGTGATCAAACATTCCTCCATGGCAACCTAGAACTAACACAAAAGGTTTCTCCTAGGGGAGATGTTAGTTGTATCATGCAAATAAATACATTAAGCATTTATCTCAATATGCTCACATGCTACCAAGCACTATAGTGTTTTCTTGACACTTGCACATTTTGAATCTTAGCAACTTAATCATTCAAACCTGGAACCTGGAGTTTTGTTCTCAAGAATGAGTGTGTTGTTTTTCTTCCAAGTCTCCTTCACTCAAGATGACAAGTTCTTTCTTCAACCTGTCTTCTGTACTAGGACAATATGCTATCTTGACAGAAGCTTGGGTTAGAAAATAAGCTATGTTATCTCTACTTTAATCCATCTAATATTTTTACCACAGGTTAGTATGATGGCCATAGCTTCAACATGAAACATTGTTATAACAACTAGATGTATATCAGAATAATCAAACCTGAGTTGCATTATTCTTCTGAATGTGTTGGATCTTGAGATCCTTCTGGATCTATGGAAAGAGATCCATTCTCCTGCAAATACCCTTTAACGTTTAACAATTTAAACATATGCGAGTGCATACCTCTGATAGCATTTGCAGGTAGTGGCACCACCTGGTAGAAACGGTAATAATCACCAACTCTTTTTAAAACTTCAAGGGTGACTGCAACTGGTACTATGGCTGATAATTCAACTAGTACTGCAACTGGTTCTGAGACTGCAACTGCAACTACAACTTAGGGTTTTATGAGGAAACCCTAATTTTTTCAAACTTCAAATTTTGAATTTCTGATCCAAGGGATAGATGCATTGAGCTAAGGCGAGTAAGATGGTGCAATCATATTTCCGAAACTCCAACCTTTACCCCCTCAAACTTGACCAACAGATTTCTGGACTGGTGCTTCTGGTTTTCTGGTTTTTTGGTACATCTGGTTTGTTGGTTTTCTGGTACCGGTGAAAATTAGGTTTCACTTTCCGGGAGATCTACCCACTTAAAAGGTGCACTAAAGGTGCCAAATAATTCCTTGGGTTAGGGCGCACTTTTCTAGATGCAGTTTTTGAGGTTGAAAATCTTCTCCACTAAAAAGCCCTAATTTTCATGTACGGAAACAATGACGTTTTTCTCTTTCTCTTGTGAAAGATGCTCTCTTCAGCTTAGCTCTGATACCATGTTAAGGTTTAATCTATTATTGGGTTTCATTTCATTTCATTAGATAACAATAGCATAGATAGGATCACTGAGAAATACTCAATCACAAGAGACACATCATTTATCCTGGGAAACCCTCATGGGGGAGAAAACCCAACAAAAACTTCCTTAATATAGATAGCCATTATAATGCTAAGAGATAACTCAAACAAATACAAAAAGTCCTCTCCAAGAAGTGTGCCTCTCTCTCTCTCTTCTTCTTCTCCAATTGTAGCTCCAAACTTGCGCTCTGATGAACAAGTGAGTGTGTGTCTAAATGAGGCGCTAGCCTCTCGTATTTGTACAATCTGGCAGGCACTAGAGTGAGGTGTCTTTTCACTGGCAGGGATGACTTCTCAATTTGGGTGGTTATAACCACTTTAATATATTCTGGGTGGTTATAACCACTTTAATACATTATGGGGACGACTTTTCATTTAGCCCATTACAATTAGGGTTTGCCCAATCCGCAAAAGGGGATTTGGTCAATTACAATACCCGACATGATCAATCTGCAAAAGGGGATTTATCTAATGAATAATACATCAATAATAATTAGAATACTCTTTGCAGTTACATTATTGCAACTGAAAAGATATGTTCCATTTCCTCAGTTGGTTGATTTTCTTCAACCGTTAGAAAAAATCCACTCAATTCATCAATCTTCATAGTGTTTAAATCTTTGGAGACCATAATACTGGTGGTGACCCTCTGAAACTTGGGCAAAATACTTCTTAAAATATTCTCAATAAGCCTTCTTTCTAGAACATTTTCACCTAAGGACCTCATCTGATTAACAAGATCTTGCATTTTTGTGATGTAATCATGAATGGATTCATTACTTTGCATATTGGCATTTTCAAAATTCCTACTTAATGTTTACAATTTAGCTACAGCTACACCTTCATATGTGTTCTTTAAGATATCCCATGCTTACTTGGATGATTCTACAACACTAATTCTCGAAAAGATAAATTCTTCAATGCACTTCCTATGAGTGAAAGCGCTTCATTTTATTTCTTAATACATTATTTTAGAGCTTTCTTGTCATCAACACTGCTTTGAAGTCTGTTTCTGAAGGCATAACATATCCATCAATTACAAGTTACCATAAATCTTTAGTGATAAATATGGGTTGCATGTGTTTGCTCCAATAAAAATATTTTTTGCCAACAAGTTTAGGAAACACAATATTTCTTGTAGCCATGAGAGAATAAGAGAGAGAGATAGAGGGAGAATGAAAAACCAACACAATGTGTCCCACTTCGCTTAGGAAGAGAACCAATGTCCTAAAAATTGAGACTCAACCAGCCCCAAAAAAAAATCATTTATTAAGTTTGAGAATACAAAAGAGAGCTAAAAGCTCGAGGAGCTAAAAAGCTCAATACACACCAAGGAATGTTATTTCCCTTTTTACAAAGATGTGCCATGCACAATTACAATAGGAGATAAATCCTTTACAAAATATTTCAGGCAAAAATTTAAAAAAAAAAAAAAAA
>SNQJ01S0003483.1:140599-170155 GCA_010110895.2 Picea sitchensis
CATATGACGCAACATTTTTTATATGCATGGATATTATCAAATAGAAGAAGCTGAAATATATGCAAAATATTGAACAGGAACATGATGTCAACACTTGAATTGCCTTGTTGTAATAGAGTCATTAATTCATTATATTTATGGGACCCCGAAGAATGAAAGTAGGACAGGTCCTCCCATTTCTTTCTTTAAGTATAGGGCAAGCACCACATAAGTATGGCCTATTACAAATTATTCTTCCATAAAAAATGTAAGGAGCGAACAGAGTGGCCTTTATTTAAATTGAAGTGATGGGAAGCAGAAAGAAAAGCTTGTTGTCCATGTTTAACGACACACAAAATAAAATAAAAAACAACACCAGAGATTGGAAAACACCATATAAAAAACTCAAATTTTCTATATTCAAATAAACTGGGTTATAAAATACAAATGATATTATTTTCCATAATGACTGTGATTGGGCCTGCCGCCGACAAAAAAAAGAAAATATGTACAATAATGAAGCTTGTGGACAGTATTTTATAGATTTCAACTTGACCATCAAATGCTTGATTTGTAAAAAAAATCGAGGTGAATATCAATTTTGGGTCTTCGACTTCATTGGTACTGCCAACTAGATCTATCCCAACTTTTTGAATAGCTTGTCTCTTCTAGATATGGCCTGCCTGCATTGGCTAGTTATTCAACATTCCATATTTTGCTAAGTGTTAATTTCCCTCTGTCATCGAAAACTTGGGGTTTAAGGTGCCTTCCTTGTAATGTTCTTGATCATTGACATCTAAGAAAACTTAGAGATGTGATTCAGGCCCAACTCAAAGATGAGGGAGTGGTTTTATGTGACATCAGCTTTGGGGGAAACAAATCCTGTTAGCCAACAAAAGTTGGGACAAAAAAAAAATCAAGTATGTTGTGACTCTTATTCTCCCTGTATTCGATCATCTATTTGGTTGAAAATCCTACCTAAAGATTTGTATGTTGAACTTCTTTGTTTTATGACTCTAAATTGGAAGGGACGTCCAAGTCAGCTGCAAAATGTTCCTCTGTTGAAGTACACAGCTTCTTCCAGTAGTACAGTTATGGAAAGTGTATCAAATGTTGCAGATGACATTAAAATATATCTTTCGTCGTGGGGGTGGTAGACATGGCGACCCACAAAAATAGTCTGCAATGTTCGGAAGTGATGCAAAATATTACTCCATGCCCGGATACACTCAAAAGGAAATTATAAAATTGGATACCCACGAACGTGAGAAACTGTATGCGTGTTTGAATCAAAATTATAAAATTACAGAACGTTTTATGCCAAAGTTGTAATAGACTTGACAGACAGCCAGTTTCTATGTCAAAGAGTGTTGAGCGACCTCTAGATGCAGTTAAAAACTCAACAGATAATCAACTTTCGATCACTACTAATACTAATGTCAAGTGTAAGAAGTCGTGATCGCAGGCTCCGGGTAGTTTCACCTTTAGGCATCCACACTGGCGGTGACCCCAGGCTCTAGATAGCTTTGTCTTCGGACATTGACATTGGAGGTGGAAATGTGAACAATGTTATTGACTACAGTGCGGAAATGCGATGAACAAGCAGGGTTGTCATTGTCAAAGCACTTAGACTTCAGAAGTGTCAGACCTGCAAAGAACATCGACTTTAGTGTTGCTTTGTCACGAAAACTACAATGTTTCTTTGAGTCCGTAAATCTTTGGATGTTGAGTGTCATGTGTGATAATGACCTTGACACTAGGTACATGTCAGAAATCTATTATCTGACATTGCAATGTTAATTCAATTTCCATAATGGACGACGGATCAATTGCATTGGCACAAGCAATATTAATTGTGTGATTAATTAACATCCTTGAAGGACGTGAATCCCAAACAACGCCTAAAACTTTTTGAACAGTCGTGTGTTCAAAAAATACATTGTTCTATATTTTAAAAAATAAGAAATTGTATGTGGAAACAGCTCTGGAATACACCACTACATTAAGGTCTCTTCTAAAGAATGAAATAAAATGATTACATGAAGGTGGTAGTAAAAGGTGATTTTCAGAAACCAAATCATTACCTGAACACGTGAAACTTCTTGCAAAAGGTGGTAGTATAAATTAATCCTTGGAAAGTGTTGTAAAGTCCATAATCCATAATTCCTTCCCATTAACTTTTCCCAGTTACATGTCGATGCAGGCATTAGAAATTTTTGAGAGTTTCGTTCTCTGGTTATATACCCACATTCAAGTAGGAGGAGAATATTTGTGAAAAGAGGGGCAATCTCATCAACCCAGATGCAATCATATGCATAGGAATAGTAAAAAAAGTTGTGCAGTGGCGATAAAAAGTTGATTGTATCTGGATTTTGTTACTACATCCAGAGGACAGTGAACAAACTTTGACAAATAATATGACCTTCTGTCAAGTCTGTTACCACACCTAGAAGTAGCTCAACAAACTTTGAAATAGAAACTTTTGTAATTTTAGGATGTCGATTCAACCACCCATACAGTTTATCATACTCGCGACGATCCAAATTTATAATTTCCTTCTGAGTATATTCGTGAATGGAGTAATATTTCACATCATTTCTGAATATTAAATACCATTTTGCAAGCCATGGTATGTGGGACTCCTTGGACGAAAGATAAATTCTTGTGTGGTCTGTAGAATTTGAGACACTTGCCAAATCTGTGTTGTTGGAAGAAACTATATACTTCAACGAAGGAGCATTTTGCAGGTGACCTTAAAGTCTCTTCCAACTCCCAGTAAGAAAACAAAGAAGATCAACACACAAATCTTCAGGCAAGCCTTTCAACCATCCAAAGCATCGAATATAGGGACAACACCAATCATAAGACACTTGAATTTTTTTTGTGTGTGTTTGAGTTTATGTTGGCTAACAGGGTTTTTTTTCTCTCAAAATTGACGTCACATAAAACCATCCCCTCGTCTTTCAATTGGGCTTGAATGGAATCTCTAAGTTGTCTCACATGTCCATGAACATGAACATTACAACGAAGGCACCTTAAAGCCCAACTCTTCGATGATAGAGAAAATTGGGAATAAGTATTTAAAATCAATAGCACGAGTTAACATTCCCATAGCACGAGTTAACATTCCAATAGCACGAGTTAACATTCCCATATGCAAGTAGATTCTCAAATATGACAACCTGTAACATATGCACAATATTAAAGAGGGACACGACGTCAAGACCTTTGTGGATGACACATTCATGGATGGCAGTGTGGTAGTACAATATTGCACTATTACTATGATGATGCCTTTAAAAAACTAAAATAGCCAACACTTTTTTCAAATTCAAAATGGACACAAAAAAGATTATCAGATCCCATAATATTCCCCTGTTTATGCATTTTAATGGGAGATTTCCTCGAGATTTCCACTTATTAAAGCCAATATTTTTGAACCTGTATGGTCGGTTGTCACTAGTAAAAGCATAATTAATCTGCATTGGGAAGGGAAGAAGGTATCGGGGATGGAGGGGAGCGAAAAATGCTTTTAACTTTTCTAAACCCGGGAGTGCGTGAACCCACAAAACTTTGAAGATTCGACTAAGTATGGAAAGGAAGGTCGGATAGACAGATTCATCGTAGGTAGAGGAAGGCTTGCGAGTTTGAGGAGTCCGGGGTCGAATTGCAGAGAACAGAATTTTTGGGTGCAAGATGTATACCCTGAACACAGGTTACCAGAGTTCAATAGCACCTATTCATGAACCCGCATTCATAAAATTGGCTAAGTATGAAAACGAGCGGCGGTCGGTCGGACTCGTGATGTGAAGATATAGATGGAGATGACGATTTGTCATTTCACCAAACCAGGAACCCGTGAGCACATAAACGTGACAAAGTATAGAACCAGAAACGCATAATAGAGGGTAAGAACAAAATGGGAAAATAGGCAAGTTTACAAGAGGAAAAAGAAAGGGAGAGAAGAACTTTATCGCTCACACAACAACACTTAGTCTCATAACTATGAAGCCATAGAGAGACTTTAACTATGGGAAAAACATCTTCATCTATGAAATATAGTTGGAGCTCGACAAACTATGGTTCAAGCCATAAGAGATGTTGTTTACATCCACTGCAAAATTTTGCATATTATTTTATCTTAATAGTATTTTCTGGGGAGCCAACTGTAAAACCATGTAACAGTAGATCCAACTGCAGATGCAGGACCCCAACATTTCAAATTTGAAGCAAACAAGAGCAAGCAGCAAATAACAACCTAGTTAAGAAGCACCAAAAGGCCCAACTGCAGTCGCAGAACCTCAACCCTGCAAAGTTGAATCAAAACACAATAAGCAGCATCCAACGAACCAAGAAGAAAGCACCAACCAGTCGACCAGGAATTTCGGTGAAGAAAAATATTGGCCAAATTCACTGCACACAAGATTGTATCAAAAAATTCGGAGGAAAATGTATTGTAACACATCTGTTAACCAAATATTTCAGGTTGTGAGACCTGTCGGGTAAACATTCAAAGCTGTCAGGACCGTCCAAAGGCCTGCCACTATGCAAGCAATTAAGAAAGGTGTGGTTTTCACAGCTGGTATTTTTCAATACTGGGAGCGATCAAAAACCTCTTGCAGTCCATCTTTGTATGTGATTACTACGACCAGAGAAGCAGGACTGTAATGTTGTCTTTGTCTCATTCATGATCACTAATGTTCGACACAGAACCTACCTCCATCACAGCCATAGTGATGCATAGGAAAAGGAAAATGTATTTTCTCCTCACATACAAAGATGTTCTGCAAGAGGATTTCGACTCAAGCATCTCGAGCAGTCAAATTACCCACCTGCAAACTGAAAATAACAAGTGAAGCTAAACACGGCACCCAAACTCGCCCATCAACGGGGAACGACAAAAGGCCAATATTTGACATAGAACCTACCTCCATCACAGCCATAGTGACGCATAGGAAAAGGAAATCGTATTTTTTCCTCACATACAAAGATGTTATGCAAGAGGATTTTGAATCAGGCATCCCCAGTAGTCACATTTCCCACCTGCAAACTGCAAATAGCAAGTGAAGCTAAACACAACACCCAAACACGCCCATCAATGGGGAACGATAGCAGGGCAGTTTCAATCGCGGTTGCAGAATCCCAAGCGTGCAAACTACAACAAGACCAACAGGAAAACAAGAACAACGGCAACATGCAAATAAGAAATCAGTGAACAAGCAAGAAGCAAGCATGAACCAATGAACAAATAATGTCGTTGAAGAACAATATTTCTCATATTCACTGCAGAGAACATTGCATATAAAAAAAAAATGGAAGAAAATGTATTGTAACAGGCATGTTAAGTAAACATTTAAGGTTGTGAGGCTTGTTAGGTAAACATTTAAGTCTGTCAGAACTGCTCTGTAAACATTTAAGAAAGAATGCAGTGTGGCAGATCTCTTACATACGAAAAAACATTTATTATATTATTTTATAACAATAAAAAAAAATAGTAACAATAGTTCGAACGATAGAGGCTATGTAAAAAATAAATTTATTCAAAGGGCAAAGTAATATGAAGTCAACTAATAAAAAACCGACTCTCTATATTCAAAACTTTGGATATCCAAACATTTCAAGAAAAAAATAAAAACTCAGAAAGACCGTATATGATCAAAAACTTTGGATATGCTAACATATCAAACATTGGGAATAGAGAAGCTGGCAATAAGACCTCCAATCTGTTATCCAATCAGATCATGACATGTATGGTATTTTTTATTATATAAAAATCAATGTTTTTATTTCCCTAGTTCCAACAATAGATATTATGCAAATATTTTTTGTCAGAGGACAAACTAATATGAAGTCAACGAATTATCGATCGCTATAGTCCCTCTATGCCTTCGGTAGGGACTAATAAGTAATGAATAAGAACAAAACTTATAATAGTTCACAGACAAGTTCTATTTCCTTATTTGCGTGATACAGTGTATCTTCCTTGTTGCACACTGATGTATATTCCAATTAATCAAAGTTTGTATGTGGCTTGATACAATCAGGTTCTTTACGATTTGTTTTTGAAAAAAAAAAAAAGGGCCCACAAAAATAAATACCACATGGACCAAATGTCTACCCGACTCACAAATGAAATGCAGTAGTTTATCTCATACTCCAATCTGTCATATGTGTATTGTAGAAAGTCGTGTAGGAGAATTCTGAAATCATTAAGCACTCCAGTCCTCACTAATGACACTAAAAATAGAAATCGATTAATGGCACAACTAAATAACCTTCAATGGGAAGTGGCATGCTCTCCCACGCAAGTTTGTATGGGAAGTCGAGCAATATTTTCATACAACAGTCTGTACGCACCATGGAACCACAAAAATCCATACACAGTAGATGTCTATTCAAAACCATGCAGACTCACATTGTATCTGATAAAATAAATCTGGTTGTTCTCTCAACCTTGCTCTGATACCAAAGGAAGAATATACCAGCAAATAATGGAGCAATTAATTCAACAATAATGAACACAACAAATCAAACTTTTTCATTATCAAAAGATACATTTATACAAAGAGTGGAGATGTCTCGAGATACCATCATTTCCTACAAACACTCAAGAATCTCTCCAATAATCTCTCCACAAATCTCTTAAGCATATTTTCCTCACTTTAATTAAACCTTCGAGACATAACAATATAACAATAATACTAACAACAAATTATTCTAGAATATGGAAAATGAATCATTATTCCAACACAGGGAGCCTACATTCATGAGAGAGAAGCCAAAGGTCAAAATATCACTGTGGGTAATGACGAAACATAATATAGTGGTCATAGGAGCAGAGTGAAACTAGTAGAATTAGTAGAGACTACGAGAAGTCTCATAATGGAAGTGTAGAGTTATAGAGCTGACAACGAGAGGAGAAGAATCAAATAAATGCTCAAATGATGCAAATCCTAAATTAGTTGCAGAGATGAGAAAAGAATGGATCGGGCTCAATACATGAGGAAGAAATTAGACATTATGAAAGAAGAAATAACTACAGAAGACCTAGTCACTCAAGAAGTGATAGTAAAATTCATAGACATCAGTCACCTCCTTACTCAGCAAGGAAGTTTTATGCATCTGGGGATTCAAGGAGCAGTCCATAAGTATCTCATGTTAGGCATCAAAGAAGAATATATGAGTTGGACAGTTTGCAAGGAGAGATTAGAAAGATTAAACCATCATCCTTTAATGAGGAAAGAGAAAGGGAAGATGATGTTGAAGTCTGGTTGCTCGGAATCATGAAGTATTTTTAGTTGCACAACTACCCATCTAACCTAGAAGCTAGGATTGCTACATACCATTTGCATGGAAAAGATTCTATGTGGTGAGATCAGTTGAAGCAAGTTAAGCACATTAATGAAAGTAGGATGATTTGAAAGCAATTCAAGAAATATTTTTAGGAGGAGTACCTTTCAGAGCAATATTATGACAAGAAGATGCAAGAGTTGTTTGAACTTGGGTTGGGGAGCATGACCATGGGAGAATATGAAAATAAGTTCTTGGGATTCTTGAAGTATTTGGGGTTTATCAAGGATGAAAAGGTCAAGATACATAGGTTTCTGAGTGGACTGCCATCTTTCTATAAGGATAAGATTCAATACAATGAGCCCAAAACTTTGACAGAAACCATTAGAAAGAATAAGTACCTGTATGAGCAAGGAAAGGGAAGAGAATATTTGCAAAAATGTTGGAAGGATAAGAAGGAGGAGAAATATGATCAGAGAAGGAATGGATTCAACCCTCCTTTCAATAGAAATGGTCCTAATACAAATTAGCAAGATCGACCTGCTAAAAATGAATCCAAGAGGGAAGACTCCTTGGGAAAAAGGGGAATACCACCAATCAAATGTTGGGGATGTAAAAAATATCACATGTACAAGGATTTCCCTCACAAATAAGACAAGATGATGACATTGCATGAAATCCAAGAGGCTACTACAGTAGAAGACATCAATCTCGTATGATTGAGGTGGAAGGTAAGATCATAAATCATCATGTTGTTGTTTTAATTGATTAATGAAAAATCCGTAGTTACATTGATCCTAAAATAGTGGATAGACTTCATTTGGATAAAAGTAATCTTGAAAAATCATGTTTGATTGAGATAGCCACTAGAACCAGAAAAAGGACCAATGAGACTGTCAAAGATTGTCCAATAAATATGACTGGAGTGGATACCAATGTTGATCTAAATATCATACCATTAGGATCTTATGATATCCTAATTGGAATGGATTTGTTGGGAAAGCATCATGTTATCCTAGATTGTCATAACAAGACATTTACATGTCTTGATGAAGAAGGAAAAGATAGCATTGTGAAAATAATTCCAAGACCCATTTCTATAAAGGATATTCCATTCTTACAGTTGAAGAGATGTTTCAGGAAAATATGTCAATTGTATGCATCTCATGTGGAGGAGCTAGAAAAGACCAAAGGTCCAAGTCTTGAAGTTTATTTATTATTACAAGAGTTTGAGGATGTATTCCAAGAAATACCAGGATTACCACCAAAGAGAGATATAGATTTATCTATCGATTTAGTACCAAGAGTTGCCCCAGTGTCAAAGACACCTTACAAAATCAGTACACCAGAATTAAAAGAATCACAAATGCAGCTAGAAGAATTGTTGAAGGGTACATATGCCCAAGTGTATCACCTTGGGGAGCACCAATACTCTTTGTGAAAAAGAAGGATAGAACGTTGAGGTTATTCATTGAATTTAGAAAACTAGATAAAGTCATTGTGAAGAACAAATACCCTCTACCCATAATTGATGACCTCTTTGATCAACTAAGGGAAGCAAAGATATTTTCAAAGATAAACTTGAGATCAGGATATCACCATGTGAGAATCAAGAAAGAAGACATCAGTAAGACAGTTTTTAGAAGCAAGTATGGGCATTATGAATTTGTAGTGGTGCCATTTGGATTGACCAGTGCACCAGTTGTCTTTATGTTCTTAGTGAATGGCATATTTAGAAATTATCTAGATAGGTTTCTCATTGTGTTCTTCAATAACATACTTATCTATTCTAAGTATGAGGAAGAACATGAGCATCATTTGAGGTTGGTGTTGCAAGTTCTAAGGGAACATCAGTTGTATGCCAAGCTAAACAAGTGTTATTTTTACCAAAAGCGGATCCATTATTTGGGGCACATTATTTCAAAGGAAGGTATGGTAGTAGATCCAGAGAAGATTGAAGCCATTAGAGGATGGCCAACACCAAGGAATGTTTCAGAAGTCAGATCTTTCATGGGATTAGCCAAATATTATAATATATTTATAGTGGGATTCTCTAAAATTGTTCATCCCATCACTTATTTACGAAAAAAAAAGAGAATTAAGTTTGAATGGACAAGAGAGTGTGAAGAAAATTTTAATTTGTTGAAAGAATTACTTACCAGTGCACCCATTTTGAATATTGTTGACCCAAATGAGAATTTTGTGATATGTACAGATGCATTCAAAGAAGGACATGGTGGACTCCTCACTCAGAATGGACATGTCATTAGTTATGAGTTCAAAAATCTTAAAGAACATGAGAGGAATTATGCCATGCATGATTTGGAGTTTGTTTCCATATTTCATGCATTGGATATGTGGAGGGATTATTTAATGGGGAAGAAATTTGAATTAAGGACGGACCATAATGGTCTGAAATATATTTTTGAGCAACCAACTTTGAATGCCATGCAGAAAAAATGGCTGGAAATTTTAAGTGAGTATGAATTTGACATCAAGCATATCAACGGAAAATAAAATAAAGGTGTTGATGCACTTAGCAGAAGAGTACATCTCATGCATGCTACAACCATCAGTATGCATAGTTCAGATTTAAAGAGAAAAATTTTAGATGTTGTTGTTATAGACCAGCATAACCTACAGGTGAAAGAAAGATTACATCAAAGAAATGTACAACAGAAATTTAAAGAGTATAAGATGAAAGAAGATGGTGTGCTTATGCATAAAAATAGAAATTATGTTCCTAGTTTTGGAGAAATTAGGAATTTGGTACTGAAATAAATGCATAATGTTCCATATCTCGAACATTTTGTTTACCATAAGCCAATTGCAAGAATAAGAACCCAGTACTTTTGGCCAGGAATGAAGAAGGATGTTGTTGATTACATTTCCAAATGTATGGAATGTCAAAGAGTGAAAGTTGAGCATAGACACCTAGCGGGTTTGCTACAACCATTGTCAATTCCAAAGAAGAAATGGGAAGTGGAAACCATTGATTTTATTACTAAATTTCCCAAGATGGCAAGGAAACATGATTCAATAATGGTAGTGGTGGATAAATTGACAAAGGTTGCTCATTTTGTTCTCGTAAAAATGACTCATACAATAGCTAATATTGCAGAAATTTACATGAGGAAAATTGATCAGTTGCATGGAATACCTGAGGCAGTTGTTTCAGACAGAGATGTAAAGTTTACTTCAAAATTTTGGAGAGGATTATCTAAAGGGTTCGGTACAAATCTAAATTTTAGCACAACATACCATTCAGAGTCAGATGGGCAGACAGAGAGGCAACCAAGTAATTGAAAACATGTGGAGAATGTGTGTGATGGATAAGCAATCTAAGTGGGAAGATTACTTGCATTTGGTTGATTTTCCCTATAATAATGGGTATCAAAATTCATTGAATATGAGACCATTTGAACCTTTGTATGGTAGAAAATGAAATACGCCAGTGAGTTGGGACAACCCAACAAATAGAGTAGTACTTGGGCCAGAATTGCTCAAGGATATGGAAGACCATATGGTTAAAATTAAGCAGACTTTGAAAGCAACACAAGATAGATATAAGATCTATGCAGATAAGAATAGGAAAACTAGAGAATTTAAAGTGGGAGAGCATGTACTTTCAAAATTTAATCCCAAGAAGAGTTCATTGAAGTTGGGTAGTTGTACAAAGCTAGCAGCCATATTTTGGGGTCCATTTGAGATATTGGACATAATAGGACCAGTTGCATACATGCATCCATGAATGTGCATAATATATTTCATATCTCTTTGGTGAAAAAGTATGTGCATGATCCTAACCACGTTATTGATTGGAATTTGATTCAAGTGGAGCCAGAAGGAGACTTTCAAGTCTAGCCAATGCGCATATTGGACAAGAAGGTCAAAGTGCTCCAGAATCAAGCCATAGGATTGTTAAAGGTTCAGTGGACCTGCTATGGTTCTGAAGATGCTACTTGGGAGCATGAAGATTCCATCTGGTAAGAGTACCCGCAACTTTTTGAAGACTTTTGAAATTTTGATTTCTCTCTTTTGTATATGCACTGAGGACAATGCCAAAATAAGGGGGAGGGGAATGTAATACCCTGATTTTGAGTCTCTAGATTAATAATGTATTTTTGTTTATTCATGAAAGGTCAGAGTGCATGTAAATTTAAAAAGGACGAAGAGCTTGGAAATGTAATACTTCAAATATTAATAATAAAATGCATCGTTGGCTGCAAGACGAATAAGGACAGAGATAGGGGGATATGATTCCACAAGAGAGGGGGCTATGATTTATGTGTGTTGTTATTATATGTGATTAAATAATGAATATAAATTATAGATTCAATTTGGTTTCTTGGTTATTGTATGTATTGGTTTCATGCTTTTTTATTAATTAATTGGTATCAAAAATTGAAAATTCATTAATAAGGTGACTTCTAGAGGCACCTGGGTCGATGGGTAGATTACCAATTGGTATCCGAGAAAAAAATTTGGTTTTCTCGTAATGGGGTAGGTCACAGGCTTGCATCTCCTCCTATGCATGTCACTCAACTTTCTCCAACAAACCATCCTCATCATCCATGTAGCCATAATAAATGGTGTCAATTCGCTTGTAAACCATCGGTTATTATGGTTACAAGAATGATGAGGATGATATCTTGGAGAAAGTCAAGCTACCCACAGAGGAGGGTATGTGAGCCAGAGCATTGAGGAGTGGTAGAAGATAGAGCCTATAAAGAGGGAGGCCATGTTGACGTTCAAGAGCGAGGAGGTTGTTGTTGTTAAGTTGGTATTGTTTGAGGAAGAGGAGGATGTAGAAAAATAAATGGGAGAGTAGGACAAGGGACACCAATAGTAGAGAGAGAAAGAGTGTGTTGCAAATGTGCCCCTTCTGAATGAGAAATAGATCAAGTGCATGGTTGTGGAGAAGAAGAAATGAGAGTGTTGGGTTCATTTTTCCACTTGGGTGAGCAAAAATAGGCCCTTTAACTGCCCAGTTAAGCCAACAAGACATCACAGTAGTGTGATTAGTTGATTAGTGGCTCAACTAAAGAGAAAACATGAAATAAACAACAAGGAAATAAAACTAAAATAAGCATGTAAAAACTCAAATGGATGCATGAAAGAGACACAAGAAATAGCTACCAAATGAGACTGATCTTCGAAATGATAACACCTAGGAGATGGGAACTTATGAGTCCCCTCTTCCTCCTTAGGAGGGCTCTTGAATCCCCCAAATACAAAGCTCTGTTTCTTCTAGCAATGGCTAAAAATGGAAATACAATGGTGAAGACTTTATTTTTGAAATTCTCAAGAGGAGAGAGGTGAAACACTTGCTATGAATGCTCAAAGAGTTCTAAGATAAAGATGGCTTATTTAAGAAAAATTGAACATCATAACAATACTCAAAATTCTTGTCTTTGTTTGCATACCTTGGTCATGTATTTATAGGACCAATGCAAGTTTTTTCATAACTTGTTTGTAGTGTGAATGGGAGCCCATTGGAGGTACTACACATCCTTTCAGTAGCCCCAAGGCAAGATTTCAGGCCGATCTTGTGGTCTTGTCATGGTACACTTTGACATGGAAGTGGTTGAGGCCCGACCAAGTGCATTAATGTGTCGTTTCCACATATGCATGTGTTCTTGTGGAGACAGTTGTGCGGGTCACACAATTTGCCCATTAAATGATGTGTTGGCTTGTGCGGTGTGCATGAGTAGGCCTTGGTAAATTTACGCTAAAATTCAATGACTATTTGCATAGTTTTGCTTGTTGAATAGGTTATGTAAATGCTTGAGGTGTGTTGATTAATGTGTTGTGCTCATATTGTATTAAACCATTGCGTGTATTGTTGTGAGTAATTTTTTGGTTATAACAAAGAGATTCTTAGTAAATACACAAGTGAGGATCTCATAGAGGAGCACATCTAGGCCAAGGCAATGATTAATATTCATCTATAAGGTATGCTAGTGAAGCTTATGGATCATCAGTTTATTTTTCAAATTTGCTTCTTAACTTATATTAAATACACAATATGGGACTTAGGTCATTCTTGAGGTTGACAGAGTATTATAATTAAGGCATCCACAAGGGTTTCTTTCTTGTTGATCAGGCAAAAGGGGCACTAGGAAGCTTGGTGATCCTAATGTTTCCAAAGTAGGGGCCAACGTGACGGACTTGGAAGGGTTTAAAGTTGAAGTGCCTGGTGCCACCAGTAAGGGCCTTGGTTATAGATACTTTGGGTATTCCAAATTCTTCTTTGACATCAAAGAACTATTTGATATGCCCCCGGATGAGAAGAAGAAGAGGAGTTCTAGGTATGAGATAATTTACAAGGGAATTTATGCTAGTTATTATGGTTACAGGAATGACAAGGATGACATATTTGAGAAAGTTGAGCAGCCCATGGAGGAGGAGATGTGAGCCAGAGCATTGAGGGAATGGTAGAGGATCGAGTATGTGTGCTAGATTATGAGAGGCAATAGAGAGTGACCTCCATTTTTTCCTCTGCAAAGCAAAACCTCCACAAAATTTAATTGTGGAGGTTTACTATTGTTTCTCCTTCTCCTGCACTCACCGTCGTCATATTTGATTCACATACAATTATTTTTAGGCACACACACACACACACATATAGATAAAACAAATTGAAATTATAAAACACACACATATATAACCATTTTGTATATATCGAAAACTGAAATTAATTTATGTTTGCAAAACAGTTGTGGTAAAGTTATCGATGCACCTTTAATAAATAATATGCACTGTGAATGATGCACTTTATTAGAAATCAAGAACAATTCATGGTGTTTTATGTTATCAGGTGCATTGGTGCTACATTATTCATTAAACGCATCGATATGCACCGTTAAGGTGCACACGCAAGTTCGATGATCTATGTTCACAATTTTAACGATGCTCCATGTTGTATGGCACACCGATGCTACGTTAATAATTAAATGTGCCAGTATGTTAATTATTATATGTGTGGTGTGTTTAAGTTGTCAGAACACACCGGTGGGATTTTTTAAGGCACCAATAATGTACAACCCCATCTCGGTGTGTGGTGCTTAGTTTTTAGCGGTGCATGGTGAAGTTTTAAATGCACCACTAGCGGTGCTTCCTATTGATTCATAGGATGCATTGTTCGTGGTACTTCCTGTGAATTTACAAGAGGCACTGTGGTCCAGGGCGAGTCGAACGTGTGAAGCACACCATGCAAAAAAAAAATTTAAATGAAAAAAATGCCAAATTTAAGGCCAATTTTAAATTTTAATCTAATGAAAATTAAAATGAGGTAACAAACAATTTACCTAGTCTCTTTTCTCCCTAGAAGGCATGGTTGGCTCATAAAGTGAAAAATGAAATTTTCAACTTTTTTCCAAAATTGGAAACTGTACAAAATCTACAAGGGCACCGAGGAAGCAACATTGTAGAGCATTGCAAACAGGGTGGTCGTAGAAGGAAGGTGAGTATCGGTGCTTGCGTCATAGGTTGGAAGCATATAAGGAGATGCAATAATGAAATCTGGTTTGTAATTTATTTTTTTATTTTACCCTTTCCTAGTGCGCCTGACCGTAAGATGCATCGGAGTGTTATTTGTACCTAAACACAGTGATATGCTTGTTTTATTTTACCCTGAAGCGGTGTGCCATACATAGGGATGCATCGGTGCATTCTAGTATGTTTAACACGCCATATGGATTTTTGGGTATACATTAAAAAACTCGAGACTATAGTATTATTAAGTGCACAGTAATTGTTTTCTGATGCGTAATTGTTTTTCGATGTAGACGCATCGGGGTTGTATGGGTTTTTAAGCGCACCATGGAAGGTTTATAGTTTTTTAAATTAATTTTTTTTATTGAATAACCAATTGCTCTAACCTGATTCATTATGTTCTTTATGAACACATCGGTGTGCTTATGTTATCGTGGAGCATCGTGATGCATTTTATTTTTTATAAAATAAAAAAATGATATTTTAGCATTTTATATTAATAGTGGTTATAGATGTGCTTTATTTGTTAAGCACTGAGGTGTTATGTTTTTAAGATCACTTGTGCATTCTGACGATTGAGACACACCTGTGTTAAAACCTCCATAAAAACCCTCGCCCGCCTCCGTTATAAACACATAAGGGATATTTTTTTCAAGGAGGTTCCGTAAAAACTTCTACTACAAGGTGTTCTCCTTGTAATGAATGTATTCAACTAAACCTTGTCTCCCTATTACCCTCAAGACATTGGTTTCATTGAACCTACTAACAAAAAACTGATTAGAATTATCAAGTGTTTCATTAGTGATAATCCTCGAGAATGGCATTTTCAATTGACTTATGCTTTGTGGGTAGACCGAACCAAAACAAATATTTGTACAGGGGAAACCCCTTTCAAACTAGTTTATGGAAAATAAGCCATTGTGCCTGCAAAGTTAAAATAAAAATTTACTACTTGGATTTTCAAATAGAGGAATTGTAGACTAGTCCAATAGCTCAAATGTTCAATACATTGTTAGCTTTGGAAGAACATGGAAATTTTGCATGGAATTTTCAAGAAATATCATGATAAGAAAAGTCTTTATGAGTTGGACAGTAAGTCTTCTTTGGGACTCTACTCAAGAAGATAATGCAAGCACACCAAATTTCAAAAATTATGGGTTGGTCCTTTTACAATTGCCCATAATCTCAAAAATAATTCGTTTAGGCTAAAGGAAAATCAAGAGAGACTCTTTTCTCACATAGTGAATGGGTCATCCATGAATCCATATTACTCTCCATTAAAAAAAATATCTTGTTTTATTTTTTGTTTAATTTCAAGCTGCTTACACTTCATTGTTTTTCTCTTTTAGTTTTCCATTTTCTATTTAGTTTTTAGTTTTAGCTTCATCATCGTTTAGGCCTTCTCTATTTCCTCCTTTTCAATTTCATTTTTAGTCATTATATGTTGCATTTAGATTGGATTCACACATTATGTTCCTTTATGTGGTATCTCATATTCTACCTATTTTTTTTTCTCGACCCAGTGAAGCCTCAGACAAGGAAAAATATGTGCAAACAACACCCAACAATAAGGTCTGTTTTAAATAACACTCACATGGATGGTGTTAGTTGTTTCATGATAGGACTCGTCCTTGAAAAGAATTTACAAATGTGCCTAGAATTTCCTAATGCTTCACCTCGATAAGTTATGAGTGTCAAAGAAAATATTGTTTGGTTTCCTAAGTTTTCTTTCTCGTCCCCTTTATTTGTCCCCTTTGTAGATATCTAGGAATCATTATGTTCATACTCTGCATTTTGCAAAGATGGATAAGAATGAATATTATCTACTCTTATTGTTCATGGTCTAAAGAGTACTCAATCCATGTTACAATGTTTTTCCCATGGCCTAACTCAGCTCTTATAATATTGAAACCATACATCTATAGGTTCCCACATTTTTGGAAGCAACATGCCCAAGTTGAGTCACCAGTTGTTGACCCTTTTGGTGGTCAACATACTTATGATAGAAAAGTCTTGCGCCAAATGCACAAGTTGGTGAAATTTAGACTATCACCCTAATTGCTTGACACAACCCTTCTTTAATTGTCTCATCAATAATATCCTAGATAGGCTACTAAGGCCGACCACGCTAGTGTTGCACTAGAGAAATAAGGATGTTATGGTTATTGAAGTTGTGCTCATTATGATGGCATGTTCACATTTATTTCAATCACTTTTTTTTTTTCATGTGGACTATGGTTACGATTATTCCATGATGATGTGGATGTAGCTCAATTGGTTGTTCTCATGGTTACATGCAACTATGTTTTTTTTTTATATGGTATAGTACGTCAACAAACAACTTGGTTTTGAGTTGTATATATAATGGTCAAATTGTATGGTTGTGGTTGAAAATGGTTGTTTTGGTTTCATTGTGATTGGTTTCCTTTGTCTTTGTTTACAATTGGACATAGTACCTTCAAAACAAAAAAGTTGGCATTGTAAGTTAATGAAGTGGTGTGTGTGCAAGGTGTTTAACCCTAAAATATGGTCTAAACATACAAGACATAGACCTAGACTCATACCATGGTGCATACATAATAATATCATCCTAGAATTATGCCAAAGGCCAAGCAATGTAAAAATATCATGGCACAAACATTGTAAAGTTGGAGCACATAGAAAAATTGTTAGGTTATCAAAAATATAGTTTCTACCCCATGCAATACCTAGCATTATCATAACATATTGATCTTGGGTTTGACATATGAATCGGGCATATGATTACATCCCTATCATTGAAGATTTCCTTGGTATACGTGTGACTGAAATCATGGTATAAACATTGCCACTTCTCCTAAAGGTATCGGGCATTAAAAATCAAAGTAGATATCACAATGCATTGTGTGGTGTATCGATGGATCGCCACCCTTGGTTTTGATCAAATAATGGACGTACGAGATCGCAGTTTCAAGGTGTTCAACCCTAAATCTACAGGTTATTTATCCTTTTGTTTTCAATGCTCTGCTATAGTTCAAACTTTGTGAATGTGTGAGTTTGGAGGCCGAGAGAGCATGCTCTGCTTATGCCCTTGCACACAATATATATGGTTTTGAAGGTGATACCATGATGTAATGTCCCTTTCCCAATGATGACTCCAAGAGGAGTGACTCAATAGCCTATATTGATTCTCGTAGGCTATAGTCGAGAGAAAAAGGGAATAAAATAATTATTTAGTGTCATTAACCTGAAAATCCTAAGTTGAAAGTGACATTAAGTAATAAAGTGGAAAAAGGTGATTAAGTGACTTAAAAGAATAATTAAAGTCAAAACTTAGGAAAATTCACTTTAATTAAATAAAGTTAACGAGGAATTAGAATGAGGATCAAGTATAAAGGGGAGGATAACCCTAATTCCTCTCATTATCAAATATTGAGATTGAGAATTGGATTGCAGAGAGAAGTCAGGTGACTTTGTGGATTTTTATGGATTTCCAAGGAGAAACCACCACAATGATTGATTTCAATGTTGGAAGACACACCCTAGTTAGTCGGAAGGACCATCCAAATTCTTTGTTGTTCTTCAGGATTGCAGAAAATACAACATTGGATCCATTCAGAGGGATTCACATCAGTCAAGGAGGTTCAGAGACTCACCCTGGGTGCTTGGAGGGCATCGGAGTTACAATATTGATCTAGAGGGAGGCGTGGGGGTTTAGGAGGGACATTATCCCATCATACAACAAAACATTTGTGTATTCTTAGTGCATGCAACATATTTCACCATGCATGCAGCGTATCTTCCATCCAGTAGCATATTTGGACTTGCATGCGACATATCCACACTCACATGTAGCAGATCTGGTATTTCATTTACTAGCATGTAGTAGATTTGGTATTTCCCTTACTCGCATGTAGCAGATCTATCTACAAAATATTTTCCATTCATCAGTGACAACATTTGCAGTGTATTTGCAGTGCATTTCCATTGCATGCAACGTATTCTCAGTGCATGTGGCATATTTCACCGTGCATGCAACATATCTTCCACCCAACAACATATTTTGACTTGCATGTAGTGTATTCTCGGTGCATGCAACATATTTCACCATGCATGTAGTGTATATTCCATCCAACAACATATTTGGAATTTCATGCAACAAACCCACACTCATGTGTAGCATATATGGTATTTCCTTTGCATGCATTTGTATTCTAGGTTAGATCTAGACTTATAAAGATCAATTTGAATAGTTTTGAGCAGTTTTGCAGTGTTTTTCTTATATTCCAGTATTTCGTTTATTGTAATTTCAGTTTTTACCATTAGTTCAATAAAGAACATCATTCTAACAACAAAACTATTTGCATGCAATGAAAACAAGCTTAAAACCCCAAACATTATGAGAATAAACTAAACTGGATCTAGAATCCTTGAAACCGCATTCAAAAACCCAAAGAAACTTCATTCAAATAGCCAAATCAGTATTTGGGATATTTCACATGAATTGCTCTGGTGGTTGGTGTTAGTCCCTAAAGTTGCACTTGACTGCTAAGGGCAAGCTAGGGCATCATCAAGTTATTGCAATGGTTTATATGAATAAAGATTGTTTGGTTTTTTTTTGTAATAGGTTGTATGAGTCATCCAGGCATGTGAAATAGAGAGATACTGATTTTGGTCAGGACAAAACGAAACAGGTTTTCATGATCCAAAGGCATTCACACTAAGCTCAAATCAAATTTGGATAAAAGGTGAAGAAATATAAAGGAGAAATGCATAAGTAATTTACTTATGTACTGCAGATTATCAAGCTCTAGGATGGTAGCTAAAAACTCAACACAAAACAATTTAAGTGCAATTGACATGAAACATGTGATTACCCAGCATAATGTAGATTTTAATATTTACTGCAAATAGATTTTCAGTAAAAGAACATAAAAGATACAATGGAAAATACAAACATTACACAGATATTTTTCCCCTGGAAACCCAAACCGGGAAAACCAGCATATTCTATATTCATTCATAGTGATACATTGTTTACAATACAATATACATATAGGAGCCAGTGGCATCCAAAACCCTAACCCAATGAACTGGATTAGTCAACAACCCTAATCCCTTAACCGGAAATAGAAAACCATCGACAAATAAATCATGTGCCAAAAAACCACCTAAATATGTGACACGTTTTCTGAGGCAAAAACATTTTTCTCGAAACCCCCTGTGTGCCCCATGCAACGCTCCGACACTACTACTCGTGCAAAGAATATAACACATACCCAACATTCTCCCACTTGTTGTTTACTTTGCATACATGGGGTTATAGGGTTACATAGTCAACAATCCAGAGCAGCAATGCCCATGGATCCTCTACACCAAGAGAACTTCTCAGTGCTCACAGATTTTGTTAATGAGTCTGCAACATTCTTCAAAGTGTCCACCTTCATCGGCGATACTTTCTTTTTTTCAATCATGTCTCTCACAAAGTGATATTGAATATCAATATGCTTTGTCTTTGAATGATAAGTCGGGTTCTTCGCCAGAAAAATTGCACTCTGACTGTCACACTCTATCCTTACAGCTTATTGTATCAACCCAATACCTGAACACAATCTTTGTAACCATACTGCTTCCTTACTTGCATGAGTAGTTGTCATGTATTCAACTTTTGTAGTTGAAAGTGCCACTACAGCCTGTCTTTTTCTCATCCAACTTATTGCTCCTCCAAAAAGGTTAAACACATACCCACTTGTAGATCTCCTACGATCCATATCTATAGCCCAGTCTGCATCCACAAATCCATGTATATCCACCACTCTATCCAATCACGGTCTTCCTTGGTAGCACAATCTATAGCTAGCAGTGCCATGCAAATACCTTAAAACCCTTTTTACCATTGTCCAATGCTCCTTCCCTGGTTTTGACATATACCTGCTCAAAACTCCCACTGCTTGTGCAATGTCCGGTCTAGTACAGACCATTGCATACATCAAACTGCCAACTGCACTCGCATATGGAACATGAGACATGTCCTCCTCCTCTTCATGTGTCTTGGGACATTGATCCGCAGATAAATTTACCCCAACAGGAATAGGAACCTTAACCAATTTACATTCTTGCATATTAAATCTCTACAATATTGTCTCGACATATTTTCTCTGATTTAACCAGAGTTTCCTCTTTTTCCGATCTCTTTTAATTTCCATGCCCAAAATGAAATTTGAAGCACCGAGATCCTTCATGTCAAATTTAGAGGACAATTGAGTTTTCACATCCTGTATAATCTCCTTGTTGTTTCCTATCAGCAACATGTCATCCACATACAAGACCAAATAAATCAAATGATCACCAACTAATTTAAAATACACACAATGATACTCGTTGCTTCTTGTGAAGCCAAGTCCCAGCATATAAGTATCAATTTTTTTATACCACATCCTTGGTGATTGTTTTAAACCATACGGGGACTTTTTCAGCTTGCATACCAGATCCTTCTTTCCCTTCACAACATAATCTTCTGGTTGTTTCATATAGATTTCTTCTTCCATATCCCCATGTAGGAATGGTGTCTTCACATCCATTTGTTCTACTTCAAAATAAAATGCAACAGCAACAGATAACAGAAATCTTATAGAGGTTAACTTGGCAACAGGAGAAAAAATCTAACCAAAATCAATTCCCTCAACCTAGGAATAACCCTTTTCTACTAACCGAGCTTTGTATTTCTCCACTTTTCCTTCTGCATTCAGCTTCTTTTTAAATACCCATTTGCTGCCAATGGGATTTCTTCCAGTCGGCAACTCCACTAGATCCCAAGCCTCATTCTTATCCAAAGATGCCATTTCTTCGTCCATGGCTCTTTTCCATAGATTTCCATCCTCTGAATCCACTGCTTCCCTGACAGTTCTAGGATCATCATCAGTAATAGACAAAGAAAAAATTGAATGGAAATCAGATGGAGTATACCTTTCCAGTAGCCTTCTTTCTCGAACTGATCTCCTCGATACTAGAGTATGAGGATCTTCTTCTTATTATTCTTGTTCTTTTGTAGAGTCTAACTTATCATCCTTTAAATCAAACTCTATTTTCTTTGGTTCTTCCTTACTTGGTAGGGCTTCCTGTTTAACAACATCCTTCATTTCTCTAAATACCAAATCTCGGCTATACACTACCTTCTTATTTTTTGGGTTCCAAAGCTTATAACCTTTGAGACCACCTTTATATCCAATAAAGATACACTTTTTGGCCTTCTTATCTAGCTTACTCCTATTTTCCTTTGGAACATGCACATATGCGTCACAGACAAATACCTTGAGATGTGTGAGAGAAGGTTCATTACCAGTCCATACCTCTTATGGATTCTTGTCATCCAACGCTGATGAGGGTGATCTGTTGACCAGGTAACATGCAGTACCCACTGCCTCTGCCCAGAATTCTTGCCCTAACTCGGCACCACTGAGCATGCACCTTGATTTTTCCATCAGCATCATGTTCATCCTTTTTGCAACTCCATTCTGTTGAGGTGTATATGGAGTAGTCTTCTGCCTTGCTATACCTCACTTCTCACATAATTCTTCAAATTCATTCCCGCAAAACTCTCCGCCATTATTTTTCCTCAACACCTTAATTATTTTCTCTGTTTGATTCTCAACAAGAGCCTTAAACTCTTTAAACCTGTCAAAGACTTTGGATTTCTTCCTGAGGAAATATATCCAAGTATTCCTCAATAAGTCATTTATAAATGAGACATAGTACACAGATTTTCCCAATGATGGGACCGACACAGGTCCAAAAACATGATTGTGAACTAGTTGTAAAATTCCTTCTGCCCTCTTTGCACTAGAGGGGAATCTTACCCGATTCTACTTCCCATATAGACAATGTTCACAGAAATCAAAATCCAGAGAGCAATTAAACATACCTTCAACCATACCTTTACCGTGTAGTAGTCGAAGACCCTTCTCTTCAATATGCCCCAGTCTTTGATGCCACGGCATAACCTTTTCTCCAAAGACTGTAGGAGTTCTTTCTTCTTCAACTCCAATATCAGGAACAGTGGAACTATTACCCCCATCACTAATAGTGCTTCCTTGCAGCTTATACAGAGTTCCAAACCGAACTCCCTTCAGCAACACCATTGCTCCTCGAACCATCCTGCAGGTTTCCTTTTCAAATATTGCTTTTACCCCTGCATCGCCCATTTTGCTTACAGAAATCAAATTTCTGGCCAAACCTGGGATGTGCAGAACACCAGGAAGTATTTTAATCCTTCCATCTATGAGCCTCAACTTGATTTTTCCTTTTCCTATGATTCTGATTGTCGAATCATCACCTAAGAAAACATTACCTCCATCATACCTTTCATATTCGTAGAACCACTCCCTATGGGGAGTCACATGAAAGGATGCACCAGATTCAACTAATCATGCCTCATGATCTGCATGTATGCTTGAAGAATCCAAGTACACATCCCCTCCTTCTTCCTTCGAGGTCTCTTCTTCTGTAGAAGGAGATTCTTCAGGGCCCTTCTTTTTCTCAACTTTGGATCTACACTACTTCTTGTAGTGCCCTTCCTTTCCACATCTCCAACATACCTTTAAAAACTTTCTGGGAGATTTAGATCTACCCTTAGACTTAGATCTCCCGCTTGAAAACTTAGATCTATTTCTTTCCTGGGAACGTCCTCTTGCAAATAATGTGTTTGTGCTTTGTCCTTCCATATTCTTCCATCTCATCTCCTCTGACAACAAGGATGAGACCACTTCATCAAACTTCAAGGCAGTTGTATTACTACCTATGGCCACAACCAGACTATCCCACGAGTCTGGTAAAGAACACAGTAAACTAATACATTTATCTCCATCTGAAATTTTTATCTCAACAGATACTAACTGACTTACCACAGTATTGAAGGAATTCAGATGCTCTGCCACCGAGTCTCCATCTCTCATCCTCAGGTTATACAGCTTCTTTCTCGGGAATAGTTTATTTACTAGGGACTTAGACTGATACAACTTCCCCAACTTTTCCCATAAATCCTTGGTTGTAGCTTCCTCTGACACATTCAGTAATACTGAATCGGAGAGACACAGTCGGATTGTGCTCTTTGCCTTCCGATCCAACTTTTTCCAGTCATTTGTTGAAGTTCTTGTAGGTGCAGTACCTGGATCTACCGCGATCCACTGATCTCTGTCCACCAACAGATCTTCCATCTTGAGCTTCCACAGCTCAAAACTTTTCCCATTAAACTTCTCGATCTCCATCTTCGAATTGCTTACCAATTATTTTCACTTGAAAAATCAATACCACAGATCTCCCACTGTAACAAGGCTTATCACAGTCTCGAGCCAAACCCTTGACCACAAAGGCGTCCCCCTGAAGCCATCAAAGTTCTGATACCAAATGTAGATTTTAACCTTGTACAATATTTATTGCAAGCAAATTTTCAGTAAAAGAACATAAAATATACAATGGAAAATACAAACATTACACAGAGATTTTTTCCCTGGAAACCCAAACCGGGAAAACCAGCATATTCTATATTCATTCATAGTAATACATTGTTTACAATACAATATAAATATAGGAGCCAACGGCATCCAAAACCCTAACCCAACGACCAGGATTAGTCAACAACCCTAATTCCTTAACCAGAAATAGAAAACCATTGGCAAAGAAACAATGTGCCGAAAAACCACCTAAATATGTGACACATTTTCCGAGGCAGAAATATTTTTCTCAAACCCCCCTGCGTGCCCAGTGCAATGCTTCGACACTACTACTCGTGCAAAGAATATAACACATACCCAACACATAAAGCTACTGAAAATCTTAACTATTTCAAGGAGACAAAGCTTTGCTAACAGTCTCATAATTACATTCAAATAGAAGAAAGAAAATAGAGATGTACGGGAAGATAGATTTGAGCATAGTGAGTCTAGATCTCTTAAGCATAAAAAAATTGAATACATGAGGTCCATTGAAGAACACAGTGTCATGTTTTCCCCACGGGCCTCAGAACGCGCGCTATGTCTCCCGCCCCCCCTTTCTTATATAAACAATCATTTAAATATATAGGAAAAACATTCCCTATCCATAACCAAACTGATTTGTTTTGGAGTGAAAATATAGAATAAAAGCAGTTTTGAACTGATTCTCAGGAATCTCTGGCTGTCTTGTCCAATCTCTTTCCGATGAAACCCTTTGATCGCCACAATAAGTGCCTTGTTATCTAGAAATCATGCTTGATATGCAAATCTTTATTTTTGAAATGTGGAGGTTGTTTGACTGATCTTTTTCTTATTTTCTGCCTTAAGAAGTGGATCGGATATCTATCAAACGTTATGCCATCAAATACTCCAATATTGCCTAAAATGTGGTGCTTCTTTATTTTCTAAACTGGAGTGGATCCCTCAAAATCTGAGATTTGATCCTTTGACTGTGAATCTTCTCTTTAAAAATCTGGATCTCATAATTTGTAGCAGATTTGCATTGTAAACAAATCTAAGCTATCTATTCAGCATGCTACTTGTTGGAAAAGCTAAAATTTGAAATAATCCCTTCAGATCTATGATCCCATGACAATGTTGAAATTTGGATGGCGTTCAGGATTGATAACATATAGGTTCTCATTCTTTGTGCAAAGATAAATATCCCTTGGGTGCTCCAGAAACATGTGAACTTGGCATATTTACTTCACTGGAACTCCAAGCCAATTTCAAAGCAGCGATGTGAGTTGTTATCTAGTAATAGACTAACACTCTGGATCCTTTCCTCCATATTTTGAATAAAGAGGAGGTTCTGTGCACGAGAAATATAAAACTTCAAGTGCTTCATTTCACTTGTCATTTGTTCTAAAAACCCATGATTCGAGTTTCTTCAAGACTCGTACCATCCTCAGAAATCTTTGGCATGGTACCTTTGCTAAAGGAACTCTTGTTGATTGGTTCAATGATTAACACTTGGTGTTTGATTGACGTGAAAATTGAGTTTGGGCGTTGTGTGAGTGCTTTTGGCGCTTATATTCTATGTTATGTGAATAGAACTTTATCTCACATGGGTTTCGATGCACATGTTTGAAGCATTTATATTCATCATTATTTCCACCTGATGTTGACGCGTTGTGCACAGCCTTTTAGCTCCATCTTCTATATTAATGAAACAGGGTGATTCAAGCTTGTCCCCCACAAGATCTCTTTCAACCCTTTCTTGAAAATTTCGAGCATTGGAAATTATTTTCCAACCAATTTAGAAGTGCTTCACAAAGGCGTATTTCACTGTTGTCTACTGTCAATAATGGGTGACTGATGCATGCTTTTATTAATGCACGAGGAAGCTTTGTCACTTTCCGGACTTCTAAGCATAAGAATATACCGAGCGCATGCATTTGGATTTTCATCCAATCATAATACTGACCAGACACCCTCTGTGGCATGATGCATCTCACACCTAGGCACTTCCCATTACACATGTTTGCTCAATGCTAGATAACTGGACTCGGGCTCGAGCATTCTGTATGTTTTTGTTTATTTATTCAGTGGGAAATATCCCACATGCACAAAGAGACAAAGAAAATAGTGATTTATATGACCTTTTGTCTCCAACTTATATCGATGCGTAGTGCACGACTTAAGTTTGCGGGCTCCCTTGTGGTTTGGCGTTTGGGCGCTAGGATATGATTTATGTTGTGTGTTAAGGATGCTAACCCGTGTTGTGTTGATTGCAGATGTTTGACTGTAAGAAGACTTGGATATTGGCCAATAATTTTTTTTCTAAAATAAACAGGTGGCAAAGAACTGAAAACCAAAATTTTGCCAAATTTTTTAATGAAAACAAACAAGGAAATCATGAAAAGTAGCAGTAATAAACAGGTGGCAAAGAACTGAAAACCAAAATTTTGCCAAATTTTTTAATGAAAACAAACAAGGAAATCATGAAAAGTAGCAGTGTTGCATAAAATATAATTGACTGTAAGAAGACTTGGATATTGGCCAATAATTTTTTTTCTAAAATAAACAGGTGGCAAAGAACTGAAAACCAAAATTTTGCCAAATTTTTTAATGAAAACAAACAAGGAAATCATGAAAAGTAGCAGTGTTGCATAAAATATAATTGACTGTAAGAACTGAAAACCAAAATTTTGCCAAATTTTTTAATGAAAACAAACAAGGAAACCATGAAAAGAACTGAAAACCAAAATTTTGCCAAATTTTTTAATGAAAACAAACAAGGAAATCATGAAAAGTAGCAGTGTTGCATAAAATATAATTGACTGTAAGAACTGAAAACCAAAATTTTGCCAAATTTATTAATGAAAACAAACAAGGAAACCATGAAAAGTAGCAGTGTTGCATAAAATATGTTTGACTGTAAGAAGATTTGGATATTGGCCAATAATTTTTTTCTAAAATAAACATGAGGCAAAGGACTGAAAACCAAAATTTTGCCAAATTTTTTAATGAAAACAAACAAGGAAATCATGAAAAGTAGCAGTGTTGCCTAAAATACATGGTTTAAGCAGTATTCCTTTGCATTTTGTTTCCCGGTACTAACAGATGGCTTGAAAACTTGGTTTATTCCATTGTAATTGACCCTCCTTAGCCCATTTTGGTTGAGGGTTAAGATCATCAAAATATCCAAAGCTTACATTTGTTAGGTATTTGACGTGGGAGGTATTAGATGTTTGTCTAATTATTTGTGGTGATAGTTTGTTTTTTAAGCCCAAAGACACCATGGAAACACCACCATCCTACATTGTTGACAAGGTAAGATTTGATACCTAGAATGACTTGCATCTTTTTCTTCATTGTGTTTGTGTGTGATGCATGAGGTCATTATGTAGCTTGGGTGTCCACTATGCATATGTCTAGCCTCTACTGAAGCCTTTCCTCCCATGCACTACTTAGGTTCAAACCTATCCCCTACTATCATTATCATTTTATTTGCTAGTTTGACATGAAACCGCCAAGCTATGCTTGTCCATTGCATTATTGATATTGTGTGAGTCATAACCTCATATCCCTTTGTTGTGTATAGTTGTGGGTGAGATATCAAGCTCGAACCTGTGACCTTTTAGTTTGCTTACCAAGACTTCCTATACTATCACTTGTTATTTGTCATCAGTTAACCTACCCATTGAAGTTATCAATTGAGGAAATATTTAAGTTTGAAGGCTAGTTTTCATTCACTATGCATGTGGTGATTTAGGGGCTTATACTCCATGGTTGAATGGTGTACAAGGCTTGTGAAATTATTTTGGAGTGGGTATTTGGATTGAATTTGGTCTTCTCATAGAAATACTGCAGAGCTCAACCTCGTGGCCTTGAGTTGGGGGTCATGATGGGTCTATTGGAAGCTTTATATTTGGATTTCAATTATAAATTGTTGTTAGTAGATATTGGTCAAAAAATTTCGATGGTTAGAAGGGCCAAACCTTGGTTGCATTGCCATTGTTAGGATGATGAGCTTTGATGCGTCATTTTACCATGGTTGTATGGGCCATAACTTGAATCATTTACAAAAATATAGTCACTAATGCATATACAATGTGGTCATGTTCTTACACTTAGTGTTGTTAATTAAATGTTGAATGATGTATAGATATTGTGGATGTTTCCTATAGCATACTTATTATTCATAATTGTTATGCAATGCTTATAGGCTCGATGTAGGTGGATGTTGGGTGTGCCCTCTTTAACTGTTATGGATCCACAAATATTTAATCCTAGAAGCTACACACACATGTCACATAGGGCCACAAAAGAGAGATGAAACAATTTAGTATATGAGCACTTGATCAACAACATACATACATACACACATACATATACATGTACATATACATACACATACACATACACATACACATACACGTACACATATACATGTGTGTGTGTGTGTGTTGTTGATCAAGGAGTCATATACTAAATTGTTTTAGCACTCTTTTATGGCCATATGTTACATATATACATACCCATATTTGATTTTATGAGCTAATGTTCAAAATAGCAAGCAAACTTTACATTCTTAGCTTCTTCTTTTTTGAGGTGTATTACATCCATATATGGCTTATATGTGATGAATTTGTATACATGTAAGGTGATACATGCAACATATTATGTATGTGTAGTTTGCAAATGGAAGTGTGATACCACTAGGTGTATGCTAGTATACCATGAAGATTTTCTTTTTGTATCTAGATGACATTATTACATATGATAGACATATTCAAACAACTATCTAGACTTACCTTGGTATGTTTAGAGATTGATATCATGTTTATATAAGCAAATGATGGATATGAAAGATATTTTTTGAGTAGCTTGCTAGTAGCAACACTCTTGTACATGTTTACCCCTTTTCCACCTACTTACCTTACCTTATACTTTGTTTCAACATGTTATACACCCTTGTTGTGTTTGATCTTGTGTATGCATGCATTCATAAGTGTTGAATTATGCATGGTTCAAGTTAATTTTGCATTATCTTCTTGCTACATTGATCATGATTGTTGAATGAATAATCAAGATAGGGAGCTTCCAACTATAGTTACTTATAAGATGAAAAAAGAGAAATCCTTTTACGAGGGAAATTATTGAAGAAATTCCACCTTTTGAGAATGGTGTTCCTAAGTGGGCAGAGATTTCATTTCGTAATGGAAACTTCCATTATCTTAATAGAGTTTCTTTGATCGTTGCTTATTTTTATGATCTATTTGTTGATGTACTTAATGTACAGATAGCATAACATGTTTAATTTTGGGCAGTCGTGAAATTGTATAATTGGACTACTAAATATTTTTTGAAGACTACA
>SNQJ01S0003483.1:174680-213468 GCA_010110895.2 Picea sitchensis
GGGGGGGGGGGGTTGCATCTATTTTTGGCGGTTTTTCGACACATGGTTTTCTAATTTCTGTTAAGGAATTAGGGTAGTTGACTAATCTGAGTCAATGGACTAGGGGATTTGGATGTCGCAGGATCCTATATATGTATTGTATTATAAAAAATTGAAGATATGATGAATAGAAGATTAAATGTGTGACGCGAAATAGGTTGTTGGTTTTCCCGGTTTGGGTTTCCATGGTATAATCTCTGTGTAATGTGTGTGCCATTATATCTTTTCTATTTTTATTAAGAATCTATTTGTAGTAATTAATTGTACAAGGTTAAAATCTACACTAGTTACATAAGGTCTTTCAAGTATATTCTACAATATCACATACTCAAACCCTAATCAATTGTTAGGAAATGAAAAAACCCGAACCTTGATCCTAATGGCTATCGAGACATATTGAAAACTAAAATTACAAGGAAGAAATGGGATTTGGTCCTACTAGAGATTCATGTACCGCAATAGTGTAATGACAAGAGGAATAAGAGAGAGAACATAGAAAGTAAAGAGGAAAGATTGTTGTAGCAATTTAATGGTAAAATCATAGTATTCATTCACTTCAACATGAGTTATTGTCTTTGTATTCACATTGTATCCTTAAACATGAGAGTTGAGATATGTTCCAAATTTGAATAATACTAATATGTTAGTAAGATAGAACATAGTGGAATTTTGGGTACAACATTCTTCCATCATGGAGGAGTTGTATCTTCTAGGTGCTTCCAGAGAGCCACCATTTTTTGATATTTTGTAACCACAAGGTCTAATGAGAAAGCATGGTTCTTTCTTGTTGGAGTTTTTTTTACCTCGTGGGTTTCTCCAAGCTATATATTGTGTTGAATAGTGAATTTATTGTTATTGTCATTCTTATTACATTACTTTATCAATGTGGTGAATGGATTAAACCCTGTGTTATCAAAAGAAATCATGCACATTAAAACACTATCACAATAGACAATAATATCATTGTAATTGCAGGAGACAAAAAAATTGTTTTAGCATGGCCTAAGGGATTCAAAGAATATGTTGTAACAAAATATACAATGGAATAACCAATTCATTTTACAAATCACATCCCCTATAGGTCCTGTTAGCACTAGAATTCACCTTCAGATTGCGTCAGAGGTAAGCCTAGTACCCATCAGTTTGTATGTCACGATGAATAAATTAAGGAAGGTCAAATAGGCGCAGGCTCAAAAAAATATCGCTTTAACTCAGAAATCCGGACCAAGCGATGCATGAGCAAGTTAGGTATTGATTTAACTTCAGTCAGTAATTCGTAGTAAAGGGTGAGTAGGGGGGAGAACTGGTGAGGAAATGTAGAGGTCTTCTATGGACATTGGGTCTTCCAGCAGCCTAAGGAGGAAAAGATTCGGATACAAGATCTTCTTGAACCCAAAACTTCAGGAAACTGAAAATGTCATAACAATATTGCAATCAAACATACATTACAATACAGTCACAACAACTCGACTGGATCACCCATCCCTGAGTCTTCAATATTAGAAGCAAAAGAGATGATAAGAAAGTTGATTGTCATTAAACAAGAAGTCTCAAATGGAAACACATAACTAGAGAACCAAAGGCTTCATTAAAACTTTACAATATGGGAGCCTAGCTCAACCATCGACCCTAACAAAATATCAAAACTGAGTATTTATGCTCAAAACAGTTGCCACCACCAGAAATGTGACATGGCCACTACAATCAAATCTTTGCATCTGCATCCTCTTCTGTTAGTCTACACTTGCATTCTTCTGTCAAACATGATCTCAGATCGGTATGGGCTTTGCAGAAGAATCCGTTGACAGGGGAACTTCCGGCTGACAGTCTGCCTCCATGACCAGTTCTTCCATGCTTTCCATTTATGGTGTGAGACAAGGTTTCAACAACCTCCCCCATTTCCATTAACTACTTTCATTGGGATCGGGATGGATCCTGACACCCATGAATGCTCCAGGAGACGCTCACAACTCTTCTGAGTCAAGCCCGGAGCCTTGAAACCACGTAGATCTTCTGATGAGACCAAGACGAGCGCTTTGGGCCTTAGGCACAGCTCCTCTCTATCGCTCCATGTGATCTCGGGCCATGACCTTACGCATCCCCCATATGAAATTTTGGGATTTCACCTGTCGGGAGTCTTCACTCCCCTTGATTTCAATTATCCCAATGTTTGATCCTGCGAAATGACCCATCTAGATCGACGGTCGGAATTTCTTTGATCTTGACGGCCAGGATCATTTCCTTGAACAATCTCAATCGCCCGCTAATCGATAGGCACTTTCCCTTTCTTTATCGCCTTGTGTCCATATGAACGTGGGCTGTGATCATGGGCCCAACTCTCAGCCACGTCGCGATTTCGCGTTTCGTGAACTCACGTTGTGATCCATGCTCAAAACTCTGAGTCACGAAATCACGATCACTCGGATTGGGTGACACGCGTCCCTTTACATTGGACGACCCAGATGGATATCGGCATTTCGGGACCTCGTGCCATCGGGATTTCGACACTCGGGTTGTCTGTACCTTTCTCACTTCAGTTTTCCTGAACTGACTTCCTTCGCATTCGGATCTGGTGGCACGCATCCTGCTGGATCGAACAACTCTTGTTGATTTCGGATCTCGGGGGTTCGGATCTCTCACAAATACTTCAACAATGTTTCGAACTCCCGATTCCCGCGGTTATTATTTGTCGTTAATCTCTGAACTTTGAATTTCCCCGCCAAACCAAACTTGTTCGCTCGCTTGATTCGGGCCCATAACAAACCATTTTAAGTGTTGCGCTTGTGCTTATGGTTGCGGCCTCTGTAAATGACTACTTGGATGACTGACTAAGGGCTCAAGAAGGAAAAAGGATCAGTGACAGAGACAAAAAGAGAGAAGTGATCGACCTCAGAGAAAACAAAAAGGCTTAGGGCCAACACCTCTCAAGTAGGCAAAAGAAGAGAACTATAAGCCGAAAGGAAAAACCTTACGATTGGGTCTGCAAAGGTGGAGAGACGGGAAAAACTATAGACTTAGGCAAAAACCCCAAATTCACAAGACTCTGACAAGTTTATGTGACAACAGGTCCAACATCTTCAAAATAATCAAGCACGCTAATTAGTCAACTTACACATAATCTGATTACATATATGCACATTAAATATGGTAAAACATGACTGATATGAACTAAAAAGACCATGATTATATTCACCTCTCTCATTAGGTGGCTTATGAATAAGAAATGGGAGATGGTCGACCTTAGGTTAATCTATGTTTTCATATGAATATGCTAGAAGGTCTAGAATGGGCTCCTATAGACCAACTATTATATCAATCACTACTTGATCAACTCCCCACCATGGTACAAGTGATTACACAATTTTGGGCATCATCATACCCCATGTGAGAATATGTGCAATTGTCAATGGATAGTTAGGGAGGTGGGTGTATGTAGGTTGGGTTGTTGGAAACCTCTAAAAAAAAAGACAAAACAACTTTGATGCATATGGGAATTCCACCCTCCCCAAAAATTCAATAATATGAGCCAGTTCTACAGCACGGTAAAAATATATGAAAAATATTTAAACTCCACCAATTAATAATTTGGTACTTGGTAAGTTGGTTAATGTAATAGAGTATCATGTAATCTATACACCATCCATCACCAATGATAGGGGACAAGGAAGAGAAGATAGTAATAATAGCATATAACTCTTCATGTTAAAAATAACCAATGCGGAGTTGTCCCCTTCTCACCTTGAAGTTCTATATTGCAAAGGATATAGGATCAACATACTTTAACTGATCAAAATGGATCCAGGAAGGCCTAAAAGTCAAAGTTATCGGAATCGGACGAAACCAACGCCATTGCGTTGGGATCGTCGCGTTGATTTCAGCCATGTAATTTTTTCTGCAAATGGACACTGTATGCGAAAGATATCGTGTTCTGATCGATTTCCCAAACAGGAAAAAAGTCAAACTTGTCAAAGTCAATAGGTCGCATTGTTGACGTCAGCAGTACGACAGGTGACGTCAATAGGACACATGGAAGCACGAGGAGGTGACACATGTCACTCGGTTTGGCATTTTCGGATTGAGTTGGACCGGTACAGAAATGAAACATGGCACTATACAAACGTGACACGTGGTAGTCCATACGTGACATGGCCCAATGACAGGATGACACTTGGAAGTACGGACAACATGTGGTTGTACGGATGCTAACGTGGCAGGGTGACTAGGGAGTATGGATGTTGACGTGGCAGCTGACTGGGTAGGTGACTTAGCAGTACGGACGTTGATGTGGCACAACACATGGTTGTACGACAGTGACATGGAAGGTGACATAGAAAGTGACGTGGTAGCTGACCGTGCATGCTAACTCAGTGTTGACTGTACCGTACGGATGAATCACAGGGTGACACATGGCCCAATCAGAGGGAACCGTGTGGCACCCTGGATTTTTCCAAAGTCGGCTAGAAAGAAAATTTGTTATGCTCTACGGTAATCGAACACCCGACCTCCACCTGCAAAGATTCTTCGCAACCATCGGTGGACCATCCAAGCTGCACGCTGGATCTTAACCCATATGCGGCATAACTTTGTTTTGTTATGGATTAGGTTGGAGGTTTGGGGATAAGCCTTGGTCGACGTGGGGCTATCTCTTCCAACTAGAGCTACGGACCAAGATCCAAGACCGGAAGGTGGGCACATGTAGTGTTAGGACCCGGACACATGGGGATCATACGACTTGGAAAGGGGGGCTTATCCGAAGACCAAGGGCTAAAGACTAGGGGCATGCCCAGCTTTAGGACATATGGTGCGCTCCATATGACTAGAAGCTCGGAGAAAGGGGGTTTCACCAAAAAAAATTCCAATATTGGGTTTTATAACTATATATTATGATTTTTGTGGATTTATGCTGATTTTGGAGGATTTTGGCCATTTTGGGGGGATTTGGAGCCCAAAACGAGGCCAGATCTTGGGGAAAAGTTGGGATTTGATTCTCAATTCAAATCCTATATAAATAAGAGGTTTTTGACCGACCAGGAGGTTCATAATTGCATAATGATGATGATTTTATGAAGCTTGAAGCCATTTTTATGTAGGGAAGCCATTGAGGAAGCAAACTTTGGAGGCCAATTCCGAGAGCTATGCCCAACCTTTTTCAGTGTCGTCAATTTTGTTGGATTCTTGAGGTCGAGAAGAACCCATCCATACCATTTTGTAATCCTTTTGATACATTTCTGATGTACTTTTTAATTATTGAAGAGAAATAAGAAAGCCTCACCCACTGAGACAAACGCCCGGAAACATAGGCAATCTTGTCGAACTCTGTTAACAACTTTGTTGTTCTTTGTGCTTATATTCTGCTCTACATTTCTTTATGATGGTTGCTATAATATCTCATTAAGTTCTTATTCTTTCCTTAATTCCTAAATGGTAATTGAACACATGCTTAAAACTTAACCAAGTCTTTAAAGATCATTTTCGGATCAAGTGGTATCATATCAGGTTGACAATTGGTTGTTTGAGTTTGCATGATTACAAGGGAAAATCTAAGTCATGGTGAAGGCTAGATTGTAGAAGGAGATCCATAGATTGGATCGAGAAAGAGGACTTCTCAAAGTGAGGAGATGGCATCAGAAGAAGGTGTGTCTTAGAACGAGATAGAATTGCAAAATACTTTATTCGCCATGTCTGAGATGGTAAAGGTCTTATATGAGGATTACCTGGAACGAAAGAGGCATTTCCAAGGGGAATATTCAAAACAAGACAAAAGTGAAGAAGGAGAGGATCCTCATAAACCTCCTCCTTCACCTCCTTCTTCTCCATCTTCTTATTCTTCTTCAAGTACAAGTTCAAAAATCCACCGCAAGAAAACATTCCCATAAACATAAACATGATATGCCTTTACTTAAGCTTGATGTGAAATTTGAATTTCCCATGTATGATGGTGAAGTCAATGCTGAGAGGATTGATAACTGGGTCAGACAGATGGAAGTTTATTGCAGTGTGCAACAAATCAAAGATGAGGCAACTCAAATCAAGTTGGCATCACTTCGTCTTGCAGGCACAACACTCATCTGGTGGCAGAGTAAGTTGTAACATGGTACTCAACAAGTTGGTAATGTATTTCCATCATGGCAAGATTTTTTTTTCACACTTAGAAAGCAATTTTATCCTTTGGGTTATAAGGAGAACTTCTTTAATTGAATTGCAAAGTCTTAAACTAAGAAAAGGACAAACGGTGAAAGAATACACGGATGAATTTTGTATGATGGCATTAATGTTAAATATTCCATTACATACACAAGAAACTCTTATGAAGTATATAAGAGGTTTACCTGCACATATTCGTAACATTGTATTTATGTTTGGACCTACTAATCTTGATGATGTTTATGTTCAAGCAACATACATTGAAGCAGGGAAAACAAGAGTTGGTGTATCAGGGGAATCGTCTTCAAGGAAAGAGGACAAAAGAAAAGGGAATGGAAATAAAGAAAATTCAGTGGCAATGAAGGAAGGGAATCTCTCTTGCAAGCATTGCAAGAAAGAAGGGCATGGTGATGACCATTGCTGGAAATTGCATCCAGAGAAGAGACCAAAGTGGTTCAAAGAAAGGAAAGGGAGGCAAACAGTTGCAACAATAACACAACCAATGGACTTGGGATATGATTCAGGTGATGAGACTAAAATCACAATAGTTGGTTTGAAAGGTAAAGTTCATGATGGATATTATTCTAGAAGTAAGTTGTTTCATCTAAGGGTCATAATGAAACATACTAAGATCGATACATTGATAGATATTGGATCTCAATCTAATTTGATTTCAGAGGAAGTGGTTAAACAATTGGGATTAAACACTAAGATGCATCATAAACCTTACTCACTTAAATGGATAAGCAACAATCATAAATTGCACATAAAAAAGTAGTGCACTTTAAGGTTTGCAATTTCATCAAAGTTTGTGGATGAGGTAACGTGTGATGTGGTGCCACTAAATGAATGTGGAATGGCCTTAGGCAACCCTTATTAGTATGATCGCAAAGCAATATTCTATAGGGAACATAATCAATATCACTTAACTAAAGAAGGCAATGAATATGTTGTACATTCTCATCACTTAAAAGAAAATCAATCTCTTCAAACAATGGAACAATTAAGGAAGGCAGCTTATGCAAGCAACACACCTATAATTGTGCCAAATAATTCAGTTGATCTTAAGCATGAAGATGAGATGGTTGTAGAATGGAAGTTCAATCATAATTTGCTTCAAGATAAGCTAATGTCATGCAAGCACATCAAACATATTAGCTCATTTGCAGTCATATGTATGATGTTATCATTGCTAATGTTTTCAACATGGATGGTAGTGGCTTCAGTAAGATGTGAAAGAGTATAAGTGGATAACAATATGATGCCAATTTTCATGGTTGTTTTGCAATTGATTATGATGTGACAAGTGCACAGGACAGAGTTTAAAGACAAAGGACAAGTGGGGTGGCCTATCCCACACTTGATGACTGGTTAATACCCTTTTGGAGGACCAAAAGGTCTTAGTGGGAAGGCATGATCGAAAATGGATCCAGGAAGACCTAAAAATCAAAGTTCTCGAAATCAGACAAAACTAGTGTCATTGTGTTGGGATCGTCGCACTGATTTTGACCATATAATTTTTTCTGGAAATGGACACCGTATGTGAAAGATATTGCGTTCTTATCGATTTCCCAAACATGCAAAAAGTCAAACTGGTCAAAGTCAATAGGCCATATTGTTGATGTAAGCAGTACGACAGGTGACGTCGTGATGACGTTAGCAAGACACGTGGCAGAATGGGGAGCTGACATATGTCACTCGGTTTTTGTGTTTTCGGGCTGAGTTGGACCAGTACAGAAATGACATGTGGCATTGTATGAATGTGACACGTGGTAGTTTGTATGTGATGTGGCCCAATGGCAGGCTGACACATGGCAGTATAGACAACATGTAGTTGTACGGATGCTGACGTTGTAGGGTGACTGGGTAGTACATATGTTGATGTGGTCGCTGACTAGTTAGGTGACTTGACAGTACAGACGCTAATGTGGCACGACACATGGTTGTACGGCAGTGGCGTGGCAGGTGACGTGGCAGGTGACCGTGCATGCTCACTGGGTGTTGACTGTACCGTAAAAACAAATCATAGGGTGATACATGGTCCAATCAGAGGGCACCACGGGTTTTTCAAATGTTGGCTAGACCAAAAAAATTTTATGCTCCGCGGGAATCAAACACCCGACCTCCACCTGCTAAGAGTCTTTGCAACCATCGGCGGACCGTTCGAGTTACATGTTGGATCTTAACCCATATGTGGCACAAATCTGTTTTGTTATGGATTGGGTCGAAGGTTTGGGGATAAGACCTGGTTGGTGGGGGTCTAGCCCGTCCGACCAGAGTTGCAGACCAGGAGCCAGGACCGGGAGGTGGGCGCGTGGAGTGTTAGGACCCGGACACATGGGGGTCATACGACTTGGAAAGGGGGGCTTATCCGAAGACCAAGGAATAAAGACCAGGGGCGCGCCCAGCCCGAGGACATATGGTGCGCTCCATATGAACAAGAGCCAGAAGAAAGGGGGTTGCACCCAAATTTTTGCCAATATTGGGTTTTATAACTATATATTATGATTTTTGTGGATTTTTATGCTGATTTTGGAGGATTTTGGCCATTTTTAGGGGATTTGGAGCCCAAAAAGAGGCCAAATCTTGGGGAAAAGTTGGGATTAGATTTTCAAATCAAATATTATATAAATCATAGGTTTTTTATAGACCATAAGGTTCAGAATTGTTGAATGATGATAAGTTTATGGAGCTTGAAACCATCTTTATGCAGGGAAGCCATTGAGGAAGAAAAATTTGGAGGACAATTTCGGGAGCTACGCTCAACCTTTTTCAGTGTCGTCAGTTCTGTTGGATTCTTGAGGTTGAGAAGAACACAGCCAGACCAGTGTGTAATCCTTTTGATACATTTCTGATGTACTTTTGAAGCATTGAAGAGAAATAAAAAGCCTCACCCACTGAGACAAACACCCGAAGACGTAGGCAATATTGTCGAACTCCGTTAACAACTTTGTTGTTATGGTTTGTTGTTCTTTGTGCTTATATTATGATCTGCATTTCCTTATGATGGTTGTTATAATCTCTCATTAAGTTTTTCTTCTTTCTTTAATTCCTAAATGGTAATTGAACACATGCTTAAAACTTAACCAAGTCTTTAAAGATTATTTTCGGATAATTAACACATATGTCATTTGCATCTCAAGTACATATATAGAGGGTTTTTTTAAATGATGTCTAACAGCTATTGGGAGATGTTTAAGAATCACTTATGTTTTAATCAATGTTTTTGGGGTTAATCATCCAAGCTACACCTTCAAGAAAGGATCAAACCCAATTCAGGGATCATTCAACTTCCTCTAGAGGATATTTTTTCACTAGTATTATGACTTTTTTTAAAAGCGATGCGCTCACGGATAGATATTCATTAATTTAGTTTATCACTTTTTCAAGTCAAGGTACCCATTCAAGAAATGCTAAATGTCAATTCAGGAGCCCCATCAACTGAGGTAAAAATATATATATATTTTTTACGAAGTTAAAAATAAAAAGTATGTTGGCGAAAATATGATACTTGTGAAGTTGAGATAAGGAGTTGATTTCCATAGAGAACCATGAAGTATGTAATAGAATCTGGGAGAATCATATCCCCTCCTAGATAACACAGTAAGGAAATGTATATCATCCTTTGATGGAGTGAACAAATTGTCTACCCAACCTTGAAGGCTGTGTGACCTTGATCCCAACACTAAATCAACTATCTTGGGAAGTTGTTCTTCACCTTTAGGGATGTATCATCCTCATAATATTTTAGGAGACCAACGTCCCTAAGAAGAGAATGTGAGCCATATGTAATGGATCTCAATAATCTATTTATTTCCTTCTCCTTTATATTAACACCATACAATGCACCTACATGGCATTTGTACACTACATGTCATAGTATAGTAAACACGCTAAATACCAATGCACTAACACAACATGATCACGGTGGTAAGTTATGTATACATGCATTTTCATAAGTTTGGTGTGTCACACGTAGTAGTGCACATCACTACATGGAATAGTCACACTATAATGTGCCACATTTACAATGCACATAACTAACAATGATGTATTAGGCACATGGAAAGGTAGGTAGACAACTTATTATGAACATTGTATAATGAAACAACCTAGCACTAGTGCATTGCATGGTGCTCATTGTTACTACCATCACACCATTGCAAACTAATTATATTTTATTTTTTATTTTGTGGTATTTCTTATATTTTTCTATAGTACATTGGAGTTCATTAAACACTTTATTTAGAATGATGTCATGTGTGAACTTATACAATTTTTTGCACTAGTCTGCTCAACACATAAATGATGCGCCACAAAAAAATGTGTGAGAAAACAAAAAATGAAGAATTTTACCATCAAAAAAGAAAAAAAAAATACTAAAAATATGTAAATAAAGAAAATAAACCAAATTACAGACGGTGCACTATTGTCTTTGATGCATAAATGTACTTATAGTTCCAAGAGACACTAATTAGAGTAACTCCTATTTCTATAAAATTATTTTGTGTGTCATACAAGACAAGGATAAATGTATGATATATCAACACATCATCAATATTAAATGTAAATTTTGCATGTTGGATCTAGTGTGCTTGAGAAATAGTGGAGCATTGAGTATGGGGCATGTTGTAAAAAATGACGCACAAAATGTGCACCATTGCATGGAGAGGCATGATAAAAAATAAACATCCTTGCAATGGTTCTTTGTGGACTTTTAAGAGAGTCATCGTTCAACATAGTCTTTTGGGGGTTGTTGCCCCTTTGGTGCACATTGGTCATGGAGCACCAATGTGTTGTTGTAATGAGAGAACTAGTGTGCATAAGGCAAAGAGGTCAAATGCAACCCAGTTTCTACAAAAATCTCTACCCACAATCTCCATAAAATATTTTTCCACAAAACTTTGCAACTAATGCAAGCTACATAAATACTATTGGTCTAAATTTTGGGGTAAGGTTTACCTTCCCAAAATCAATGTTTTCCTTTTGTTATCATCGCATACAAATGTATAAAATAATAAATATACATGAAAAAGAGGCATATAGGGCCCTTCTAGGTGTTGGATTTATAAAGAAGACGAAGAAACAACCCATCATTTTTCTTCTCTTATAAACAATCTCTAGAAGTTTTGTTTCTCATTTTGATCGTTACAAAAACACAATAACTCAAAGTATGGATTCAATGGATATATATCTCTACATGCATCATTCAATATCCCAACATGCTTGGTAACAACCCTATCCTTAGAAAAATGTGGGTTGTCCTTGTTATATTTGTGTATTGGAAATTTGGGTGGACATGGATCAATGGATCTTTAAGAACAAATAAACTTCCATTCGTTTAGTTAAGGCATATGTAATTAACTCCCTTGTAGAATATATAATAACTAATATAAAGACAATACATCTATGGATAATCTAGAAGGAAAAGAAAATCCATCGCTTAAAATATAGGGTCTCCTAGAATGCACTACCACCCGTGAAAAAAATGACCAAAAATCATAACAATTTATAAAGCACGTCAATATCCTCTAAATAAGGTCATAAATCAATGGATAATCATAAAAAAAAAGTGTCTTTACCCTCTTTTTTGATGGCACAACCAAATTAAACCTTGGCCCTACAAGTGTTGGATGGGAAATAAGCGTGAAGAATAAGCTTGGAGCTTAGGCTCTTCGTCAAACAATAATGAAAAAGTCTTGGTGGTCTAAAAAGGCCTAAAAGGTATACACACCTTCTCCTTAGGTTTAAAGGTGGTAGGGGACCTCATATTATCAATCTAAGTGATCCAAAAAGAATGTTTCATCCAATTCCTAAAATTAAAGTAGATGGTGGAAATATGTTATTTTATGGTCATATTTTACATTGTTGACCTCTTTTAGACAAGTAGAAAGTATAACTCTGCAATGAGCACCCATTCTAATTATGTTCTCTTCTTTTCCGAAGGAAGAATATTCTTATCTCTCCATGACTAACGCTTAAAAGATTGAGACGACCAAATCTTTTAACGTGAAATACTGGAATCGTGTGTTCTATGTCTCATGGTATAACTAGGAAGAATGTATAAGGAAAGACACGAGGAATAAGAATATGATCATGCAATCTCGAGGAGCTACCTACTTCCTTGGCACACATTTTTTACAACATCAAGATGATTACCAAGACTTCTTGGGAAAAGTACATTTTTTACAACATCAAGATAATTACCAAGACTTCTTGAAAAAAGTACATGTTTGACAACATCAAGATGATTACCAAGACTCCTCTCTATACAAGTCACTTCTCTAATAAACAACCTTTTATAACAAGTGCCTATTATGATGGAAATGTGTGAAAGGTCATGTAAATCAAGATGGTATTGGGTGGCACTAAGGCCCTTCCCTTCAACCCACCTAATATCATGTTCGAAGGAGTCCTTTAAAAGTAGCAACACCCGTATTTAGAATTATCATTCTATCATTGAATATATTAATCATACAATGTCAATGTTTTGGACAAAATTATTGGAGCCACAATGACATGACTTTTGCAGGTGTGTCCATAAAGAGGATTGGGACAGCGATTAAGCATCCATACAAACCTATTTTTTGTTGGTCTAGAAGGACATTAAAAACAATCTCAAAGTTATCAGAGACATGGTGACTACCCATTGATCATGTCACAAATAAGTTATGGGGAATCAAGAACTTGGTAGATAAACATATAGACAACTTGTAAACAATTTAAAATGTCATGAATGATAACATTGAAGCAATAAATTCTACTTTACAATGTTTGTCTAGGCTTGAAGCAATATTGGTTAAAAATAAAACGGATACATCCATCACTTGTATGGATGCCAAGCTCTAAAGGATCACTCATTCCTTGGAATAACTCAACTAACTATAACTTGGACCTAATGGAGCACAACCCTCCCCAACTTCAGAAGGGAGAAACACTCAACAAATTTTGTCCCAGAGGACCCCTGTAACTGTGAAGGTGAAGAAACATGAATCACCGCAACGCAAAATATGTTGACCTCGTGGAATTGATTGGACCCATTAAAGTCATCACTCCCAAGAGATAAAAATGCCTACAGATGACAATAATATTTTAGGACTCTTTATTTAGGTCATTTTTACTGAAGTGAACAAAGGCCTTGGGCTCTATCAGTGTTGACAAGAAAAGTATATGTATATTCTAATTTCTCCCATGAAATATCAAATTTAAAGTTTTTTTCAAGGAAAAAAAAAGCCATCACTCCAAGATTAATTATGAATTTCATCTTCCTAATGTTCAGTTCCAATTGCTATGCCAATTATATGGATTATACATTGCATGACATAATATTGTTCAGGATTCTTGACAAGATGTATGTCTAATTTCTCCCATGAAATATCAAATTTAAAGTTTTTTTCATGGAAAAAACAGTCATCACTCCAAGATTAATTATGAATTTTGTCTTCCTAATGTTTAGTTCCAATTGTTATGCCAATTATATGGATTATACATTGCATGACATAATATTGTTCAGGATTCTTGACAAGATGTATGTCTAGTTACCAAGATATGCAAAATAAGGTACAACTATCACAAATTGCACTTTGTTTCAAAGTTAAAAAGGTAAAAGCATGTACATGCTCTTTTAATATTTTATTCATTAAAGAACATTATGGATTAAATCCTTCAACATAGTGGCTTAATTGATTTTGTTTTTAAATACAAAATTGTGCGAAAAAAATGAATTAAAGAAAAACTTACACAATATGATACTCATAATAAATTTTTAAAAACTTTTACTACTAAACATTAAGGGATATAAATTACAGTCATTCATTACACGACTATGGATGGATGTAAATAAGTATTATTAGTCCCTGCCGAAGGCGCAGAGGGACTATAGCGATCATTAATTCGTTGACTTCGTATTAATATGTCCTTTGACTATAAATTTTTGCATCATCTGTATTGTTCGTACTATAGAAGTAAAAACATTATTTTATATATAATAAAAAAAACCTTATATGTCATCGTCTCATTGGAGAATATATTGGAGGTCTTATTGCGAGCTTCATTGTTTCCAATGTTGTAAATGTTTAGATATCCAAAGTTTTGAGCTTAGACGCTCTTTTTTAATTCTTATTACATTTTTACTGAAATGTTTACATACCGAAAGTTTTGAGCATGGACGTTGTTTTTTAATATTTTTTTATTATTAGTCCATGTTGAAGGCGTAGAGGGACTATAGTGATCGATAATTCGTTGACTTCATATTAATATGTCCTTTTATTATTCTTTCTATTTGTAATGAAATGTTTACAGACCGAAGGTTTAGAGCATTGACACTTTGTTTTAAGTGCTTGAATAGGCCTGACAGCTTAAATGTTTACATAGCGCGAGGTCCTGAAATAGGCCTGACAACTTAAATGTTTGCATACTGTGAGGCCCTTAAACAACCTGACAACCTTAAATGTTTACCTAAATAGGCTTCTCAGAGTACATTTTTCCTCGAATTTTTCCATACAATGTTGCAGTGAATTTGGACAATATTGTTGTCCACCGCCAGTTGCATAGCCATTGTATGTTTCATACTTCTTTTATGCTTGGAATGAAATTTGGTCATCGTTGAAGATACATACATTGTTTACTTGTTCGGTGGGTGCTTCTTGTTCGTTGGTTTGTCGGTTGTTGCTTGTTGTTGTTTGGTTCAACTTTGCAAGGTTGAGGACCTGCACCTGTGGTTGGACCTGTTGGTGCTTGTTGCTTGCTTTTGTTTACTTCAACTTTGCAGGGTTGGGGTCATGCATTCACAGTTGGAGCTGTTTTTTTTTACTTTTCGGAGTCCAGCTGATGCACCCACAATTCGACCTGCACTTCTGTCGTTCATCGTTTTGGAGTAAGTTTCGATGCTATAATTTCATTTTCTATTTGTTCTTTATTCTTCACTGTTTGCAGTTTGCTAGTAAGAATGTTTGATTATTTCTACTATCATGTTTGTCATATGTTTCTGGTTCCTTCTCTGCTTGGGCTATAGTTTGGTAATCATTGGAGATACATATGTTGTTTATTGGTTTAGTGGTTGTTGCTTGTTCGTTGGTTCGTTGGTTCGTCGGTTGTTGCTTGTTGTTGTTTGGCTCAAGTTTGCGAGTTTGAGGTCCTGGGGATGCAGTTGAGCATGTTCGTTCTTGCTCGTTGGTTTGTTGCTTGATGTTTTCTTTTGTTTACTTCAGCTTTGCAAGGTTGGGGTCCTGTGTTGACATTTGGAGCTTTTTTTTTTGCACTTTGCGGTGTTCAAGTTTTGATCCCGCGAGTGGACCTGTAGTTCCGTCGTTTGTCGTGTCTGGGGAAGTCGATATCTGGCGTCTGCCCGTGCCCGCCTATCCTGCTCTTAAATTTTGCTCCAATTCTTTTTCCTAGATCTGGACCATACCTACATGTCTTTTTAAAATGTTCTTGTAGAAGAAAATGATATTGAGATGGTGCTAGCAAGACCGGTGTTCYGTGGATTGCAAATTGCAGTATTCAATTTTTATGTTGTTTGGCGTGCAACATTTCTAGCATAATGAATGTGTTCTCAAATGCATCACACCATTTACATTTGGACGAAASCATTATCATTCTAAGATACTTCGGTGTTGACATGATACAAAATAGTGGCATAACAAATAATTGGACAACTACATGTGCAATTACAATGTTCGTTGTCTTTTTGTTAAGATAAAACATGTGCAAAACGCACTTATTAACCATATATGGTGAAATGTGCCCATATCACAATACAACCTCTTTATCATGTACACAGACTGGTGTGACCACGATACAATTTGTCTTGTACTTGAAATATGAGATGTACACGAAAGATACTGCAAAATTATATTCCATGTCTCAAAGCATATATTGATACTTTGCTACAAAAAACCAAAATCATTCAGCTATGGCCATGCAATTTCTTAATATTTTCTGGCTTGTAATATATTTTGGGCAGGAAAAACTTTATATAATTACAACCATGGATGGAGAAAAGCAAAGGTTCATGTTTCTAACTATCTTTTATTCTATTCACTGATTCTCATTTAGTGTATGTACATATTACTTGTTCTCCCCTGCATACCAGCTTCCATTCATGTTCATTGTATTTTGTGCGTTCCCGCATTCAAACAAACAAAATAGTTGGAGAAAACGAAGGAGTCTTTACCGCAGTTGTGGAAGAGGAGATAGAAAGGTACATGCTTGTAATGTTATTTCATATTCCATTGTTTTGTATTTCATTTATTATATGTATATGTGTTCACCTAATTTATTGTATGTAGATATTGCATACCTTCCTACATAATAACTTATCTTCATGTCCTTTGTATTTTTTGTGCCGCTACATTGAAATAAATCGAGCTCTGTTTATTTTTTTTACATGTCTTCCTTCATACCAACTTCCTTAATGTCCATTGTATTTTTTCTACATTGCTACATTTAAACAAATAGAGTGGCTGGAGAAGACGATGGACTCTTTACCGCGAATGTAGAGGAGTTACAAAGGTGCATGGCTCTAATCTTATTTCATATTCCAGTGTTTAGTATTTCATTTATTGTCTATGTATTTGTTCTGCTTGTTCTACTGCTTTGCACCTATTTTAAGGTATGTAGATACTACGTATCTTTCTACATAGTAACTTATATTCATGTGAATTGTATTCTCTTTGCTGCTACATTGAAATAAATAGCACTGTATTTCTTTCTTTTACATGTCTTTCTGCATACTAACTTACCCTCATGTCCACTGTATGTTTGGCCAACCTACATTGAAAGAAACAAATTGGTTGGACAGGAATATGAATTCTTATACGCCACAGCTGAAGGATCATATCATGTCACTGAGAGGGGGGGGGTGAATCAATGACACAATAATTTTATCAATTTTCTTTTATCTATGCAAACAGAATTTTGACACAATATTTTATCGTGGAACCCAATTGGGAAAAACCACAAATACTTTTCTATTAACTGCAAAATTTGTTTTACATGTTACATAGAAGGAATATATTCTTTCTTTTCGATCAGCACCAACTAATTAGGATGCACCTACATCCTTGTTCACCAGCACCAACTGGTAGGAGGCTACGACCCCCTATTTAGTCAGCTACAACTGACAAGGAAGCACCAACTCCCTCTACAGGCACCAACCTGCCCTTGCACCACCCAACCACCCTAATTTTCTGAATCTGGAAAAATTTATGTATCAAGTCTTTACTGCATCTCTCTCTCCTTCTGTGATTTAATATATCTTCTTATTCACACTGCAGAGACACATTCTTCTCACCACTCTTTTTCGTTATATATTCTTCAAAACTGAGTGAGTGTGAACCATTGTGTCCTTTTTTTTGGACCACCGCACCTCTTCGATTAACTTAATCATAATTACTATTTATTTATTTTACCGTGAAGGCTTTTCATAAATTGATCACAGATATGGATCAATTTTATCTTATTAACTCGATCCCTAATCTCTGCAAATATTGCAAGAAACGGAGTTTTGTTGAGGCGCTTCCTTTAAACCATTACATGTGACTGATAACACAAAACCACGGGTTTATCAACTTTAGCGACGTATTATGTTTTGCTTTTTAAATCTCTTTATACCATATGACCAATGGCGGTAACTAGATGCTAGGCCTAACGAGTGCTTGAGCGCTTTATTAGAATCAACAATCACGATTTAATCTCCCGATGATGGACGACTGTCAGGACTTCAGGACTCCGCCCTTCGTAACTTCAAGACTTGCAACATGTCAAATCTCCAGGAGCGGATTTCGTCGAATAGATTGGACGGTTCATGTTTACTTCGCGAAACCAGATCAATGGTCAGATTCGATCCTTACATATATCATTTTACAGCATTAATCTGACGGCTGGGACTTAATCAAGCATTTAGATGGATGGCCACCATTTACTCCAGAACTTCGGATATTCTACTTACACTATCCTTCCACTGTAATATGATCAACGGTTGAGAATACACACTAAGTGATCTTTAGATCGTACGACTCATGTCCACTTCAGGACTTAAGGCATCTGCTAGTGGTGAAACTCCCGAAGTAAAAATCCCGGAGTGACGTAACTTTCTTACGTCACTTGATGACATGGCATGAGTCAAGTGTCTGTCACGTGTCACTCTGATTCTTGATTTGCACATACCTGAAATGACGACTTCAACTTGACACTTGTCATTATCTGACTGTGCCACGTGTCCTTACTTACGTGGTCTGTCAACGTGGTATGTCACATGTCCTTGCTGACGTAGATCTCCCACACGTCTTTCCTGACATGGTTTGCCACATGTCCTTGCTGACGTGGTCTGCCACATATCCTAGAATCAGATGGTTGAGGCTTACTTCGGGTCTTTACCAGGAGTCCACAGATTTACGCCATGTCTCTTCTGGATCAGACGGCCCAGATCCACTTCAAACGATCCGACGCTTCAGATTTACTCCGGATGATCTGATGAATGAGATATATTTTGGATGATCGGACGATCGAGATTTACTTCAACTCTTTGGCTCTCCAGGCTTCAGGAATTTCAAATCTCAAACTTAAACTTCTCAAAGTGATTTCTCTGGAGCTCACGATCCATCGCCACGTATCCCTTTGGATCTGACGGTTGAAATTTACTCCGGCTCTCCAGGCTTCGGAGATTTCAAATCTCAAATTGAAAAATCTTGAAGTGAGATTTTTCCGGAGCGTAACCTCCTCACATCTTTAGACCTGAAACGAATGATGTTCATTTGATCAAGATCTTAGATCAATGGCCCGATCTGTCTGCAATGCAGCTTTGCCTTGGATTAAATCCAATGGCTCTCCATCTTTTCTTATCCTATCCTTCCACTTAATTTGATCCAATGGCTGACGGGAATTCGGATAATCTAGTTCTCAAACCTTTTGCCCCACTTATCCTATTCTTCACTTAAAGTGATCCAACGGTCATGAAGACACTCGAAGAAGATCAATGATCAAGGATGATTGCACATTAATGGTCTTGAATTGATCTGGTCGTTGACTAATCCCCTAATGATTCTTCTAATATTCATCACGTCGTCTCTTCTGATCTTTGATCTTCATTTGCTAACCCTCCTGAGATTTTATCTATGCATATCGTCCAACTGTTTGACATCATTCATTATATGCTAACTGTTATACTATTGATATTAATGAAAATGCATCATACCAACTTATCATCACATCAAAGACATCAATTGTTGACATCAATGACACTATGTCCAACAATCTCCCCCTTTTTCATTGATGGCAAATCACAAACTTCATACACAATCTCCCCCTACGATGTTGCTTCTCTCCTCTGAAGTTACTCTCCCCTTTGACATCAATGGCAAAGGGTTTCTTCTCCTATGATCTGTCTGTCTAAATACTTCTGATCAAAGTCTTTGACCATTGGTAACTCCTCGTACAATCACACTTTTCCCATCATAATTGAATGACTCCTTTTGACGTTAATCGATGTCTGCCCCTCAATAGGTTCCAACTGATGCATTATTTTCTTGAGAGATTTAGGTTGTAAGAAGGGTTACTCCCAATTTTTTCCTGAGATATTCAAATAAATCTCTGCTTAAGGGTTTTGTGAAAATATTTTCCACTTGTTCTTGTGTTGGAACATATTCCAATTTAATGTTCTTATTTTCAACCTGATCTCTTAGATAGTGGTATTTTATTGGAATGTGTTTTGATTTTGAGTGTTGAACAAGGTTCTTAGAGAGACTTATCACGCTTGTATTATCATAGTGGATAGTAGTAGGTTCTTCAAATACTATTTTGATGTATTGTAAGGTTTGTTTCATCCATTACACTTGTGTGCAACATTCTGATGCTGCAATATATTCAGCTTCAGTTCTAGACAATAAAATTGAGGACTGTTTCTTACTTATCCAAGCTACCAATGATTCTCCCAAAAAGAATGCTCCTCCACTTGTACTTTTTTTTTCATCTACACTACCTGCCCAATCAACAGCTGAATAGGCTTTTAAAATGAATGAATCCTTGCTAGGGTACCACAAACCAAGATCTATGGTTCCTTTCAAATATATAAAGATTCTTTTTACAGCTTTAACATGGCTCTCCTTTGGTGTTTCTTAGAATCTAGCCACCATCCCAACAACTTGCTTGACATCAGGTCTGGAAGCTGTTACATAGAGCAAGCTCCCAATCATCGATCTGTAGTGTTTTGGATCTAGAGCTTTGGACTCGTCATCCTTGCTTAGTTTGCATCCAACTGTCATAGGTGTACTAACAAGTTTGCAATATTCTAACTGGAATCTCTTAAGCATATATTTAACATACTTAGACTGATGGATAAAGAATCCTCTTTTGGACTGTATTATTTGTAATCCAAGAAAGAAATTCAGTTCACCAAGCAAGGACATTTCAAATTCTTGCTGCATCATCCTAGCAAAGTCCTTGCTCATTTTTTCATCATCACTGTTAAATATAATATCATCAACATATACTTCCACAATAATTATGTCATTACCAATAATTTTGCAATAAATATTGTTGTATGTTGATCCCCTTTTGAGGCCTTGTTTTTGTAAATAAGAATCTAGCCTTGCATACCATGCTTTAGGTGCTTGTTTTAGCCCATAGAGTGCTTTCTTCAGTTTACATACATAGTCTCCTTTGTTAGTTAATTGAAATCCTTCTGGTTGTTCAATATATACTTCCTCTTCTAAGTTTCCATTGAGAAATATTGACTTGACATCCATTTGGTATACTTTAACTTTTTTGTAGCTAGAGAAAGCTAGGAACATCATAATTGCCTCCAATCTTGCCACAGGTGCAAAGGTTTCTTCATAGTCTACTCCTTCAACTTGAGCATACCCTTTACAGACCAATCTGGCTTTGTTTTTGATTACTTGCCCATTCTCATTCATTTTTTTTTTATACACCCATTTAGTTCCAATGACATTTTTGTTTTTTGGTCTTGGAACTAGTTCCCAAGTTTGATTTTTTTCAATTTGGTCCAATTCTTCATTCATAACTTTAACCCAATTCTCGTATTTACATGCATCTTTGATTGAGCTGGGATCAATATGTGACAACAATGTTATTTCTGTTTGATACAATAGTTGTCTTCTTGTGTGCACTCCATCATTCATATCTCCAATAATCAGTTCTTCAGGATGATTCTTTTGAGTCATTCTTGAGGGTGCCTTTGTGTCTCTTCTTGGGAATTCCTCTCTTATCTCTTCTTGAATATCTTATCTATCTTCACTCGTATGCATATCATCATCTTCCCTTTCTTTATTCTCTTCTACTTCCTCTACTTGTGTGCCAATTGTCTCATCATCATCTTCATCTTCACTTTCAAGTATAGTCTCTTGATTTTTGATTCTTAACGTTTTTAGGTCATCCACCTTGACATCTGCACTCTCAACAATCTTATGTGATCTAATATTGTAGCATCTGTATGCTTTCTTGTCAGAATCATATCCAAGAAAAACACTTTCATCAGATCTAGCATCAAAATTTCCAAGATTCTCATCAAGTCTTTTGATGTAGCATTTACTTCCAAAGACCTTGAAGTATTTTACCGATGGAGCTCTTCCAAACCATAGTTCATAAGGAGTCTTATCATTATTAACCCTGAGCTGACCTCTGTTCAATATGTATATTGTTGTGCTTACAGCTTCCCTCCAATATCCATTAGACAATTTTGCTTCATTAAGCATAGTCCTTGCAACCTCCTGAACTATTCTATTCTCTCTCTCAACAATCCTGTTTTGTTGAGGTGTTCTGGCAGCAGAGAATTGTCTTTTTATTCCATGGGTTTCATAGAAGAGATAAAACTCTTTTGAGGTGAACTCACCACCATTGTCTGATCTAAGACATTTGATTTTTGTCTCCTTTTCATTTTCAACAAGGGTTTTAAAGGATTTGAATTTGTTAAGTGCTTCTGATTTTTCTTTGAGAAAACATATCCAACCCATTCTAGTAAAATCATCAATGAACAACATAAAGTAAGATTCTCCTTGCAAACTCTTGGTCCTTGTAGGTCCACATAGGTCAGTGTGAACAAGCTCTAAAGGTTTTGAGGTTGTGTATTCTTTTGCTTTGAACCTTATTCTAGTTTGATTCCCTAGTTGATAGTGTCTACAAATAGTATTTGAGGGCTTTATGATCTTTGGCAAGTTTCTTACTACACCAAGATTACTTACTTTCACTAGATTGTCAAATTTAATATGCCCCAACCTTCTATGCCATAGCCAACTTTCATATACTAGATTCATATGACATTCCTCATTCAATTTTGCATCTAGTATATACACATTTTTTAGAGTTCTAGGAGCAGTACCAACCAGTTTTCCTGTGTATTCTCTCCTAATCTCACATTTATTGAAATCAAAGATGAAAAAGTGCCCTTGATCACAGGTTTGGCTAACACTTAATAGGTTGGGTTTTAGTTTTTAAACAAGCAGCACATTCTTGGCTTTGTCTTTTCCCAAACTCACAGTGCCTTTCCCAAGTATGTTACCTGAAGCATTGTCACCAAATGTAACTTTACCTTTTTGTTTCTTTAAGTTCGAAAACTTGTCTTTGTTTCATGTCATATGTTTTGAGCACCCACTATCAACATTCCAGAGATCTTCTTTATTTTGGGCTTTTAAGGCAATAATACATTCCTTCTTTGGTGTTTTTTTCTTTCCAAAGCTTCTTTTGCTCTCTAATGAATCTTGGTTGTTTTGACGCTTCCATTAATTTGCAATTACTGGCCTTATGTCCATAGTTATGGCATCTGAAGCATTCTAGGTCCACTTCTTGTAGAGGTGCAAAGGAGTTATAGTTTCTGCTTTTGACTTGATTTAATGCTTGGTTATCTTTACAGATATAGTTCTTAACCCTCAAATTTTTCCTTCTATATGCTCTACAATTCATAGCTTTCTGTCCTAAATTAGAGCATGCAAAGAAATAACCAAAGAAAATGTGAGGATACATGTTTTGATAGAACTTCATTGGTATTGTCTTATCTTCCTTATTGATGGGTGGAAGTGGTCCTGTAGAGTTCTGATCATTTCTTGTCTTCTCTTCATTTTTCTTATTGAATGTACTGAGGAGAGTATCTGCATAAGATTTTGAATTAACTCGGATTTCTTATTTAAAATAGACTATTCCATTTTTATTACATGAATCCCTTTGTGTGGTAATAATATTGTCTAATATTTTAGAGATATTTTCATATTTTGTTTGATGCATCCAGTTCTTTTCTCAAGTGAACTATTTCTGCCTCCATTCTTTCACAAACTATTTGTTTTTCTTTAAGAGACTTTTCCAGACTTTCTTCGATCCTATTTGCTTCTAGGATTTGGTTTCTCAGGTTGATCATGAGTTTTTCCATCTCCTCTTCTTTCTGCTCATGTTTTTCCTTTTGTTCAAGTACACAACTTTTCAGTTGTCTATATCTGGTTTTGTATTTTCTTAATTCATCCAAGGCACTAGGAAGTTCTTCTTCCATATTAACGTATGCTTCATCTTCTGACTCTTTCTCATGTTTAATGTCTTCTATATCATTAGACTCTTCAATACCTAGAAAAAGGACTTCATCATCATCACTGTCACTAGACTCTGATGAATTGTTGTTTTCTTCTTTTGAGTAAAAGTTATTTTTCCCTTTGTAAAACTTTTTCTTGTTGTTGGGTTTTTCCTTTTTCTTGTACTGTTTGATTTTTTTTTCTTCATCTTCAGGGTCGTCCTTGGGATGCAGACACTTGGCTGAAAAATGGCCAACGTTGCCACAGTTAAAACATTTGAAAGGCAACTTGCCTTTGTACTTCCCTGATCCTTTCTGAAGTTTTTTAATGAAATTTGCTTCTTCCACGTCAAATTCTTCATCATGGCTGGATTGAAGTTTCTGCTTCTGATTCTTTGTTTTCTTGAGTACCTTGAAGGTTGCCTCTCCTTGTGAGTGATTCTCATGACCTAATCTTAACTCATAGGCTGTGAGGATTCCAGACAATTCATCCATGGTGAGTTTATCTATATTTTCTCGATCTTCAAGAGAGGACACTTTAGGATTGTATAGAACATGTAGTGTTCTTAGAATTTTTTCAACTAGCTCATTGTTTGATACTTCTACTCCTAATCCTCTGATTGAATTAATAATATTATCAACTCTTTCGAAGTACTCAAATATATTTTCCTCATCTTTCATTTTTAGGCCTTCATATTGTACTTTGAGAGTCTGGAGTTTGTCCTCTTAACCTTGGTATCTCCTGCATATATAGTTTAGTACCTTAGCAAGAATTTTCTTACTCAGTCCATCTTATAGTGTGTTTAAGGATTTTTCATGTTCCCAAAACTTGTTCCTGTCTTCTGCTTCTATGGGCATGGATTTTGGAACATCATATCCCTTTTCAACTAATGTCCATACTTCCAGTCCAATGGAAATTAGATAGCTTTTCATTCTAACACTCCAGAAGACATAGTCTTCACCATTAAATAGGGGGGTTTTTTATGACATTTTCAACTGCTGATCCATTATGATGTATATTCCTCTTCAGGTGATTTAAACCTTTTGTGAAGAAACTCGCTCTGATACCAATTGAAGGATCAGATCCTGTCACTAAGAGGGGGGGGGTGGATCAGTTACACAATAATTTTATCAATTTTCTTTTATTTATGAAAACATAATTTTGACACAATATTTTATCGTGGAACCCAATTGGCAAAAACCACAAACACTTTTCTATTAACTGCAAAAAAAAAAATTACATCTTACATAGAAGGAAGATATTCTTCCTTTTCGATCAACACCAATTGATCAGGATGCACCCACACCCTTGTTCACCAACACCAACTGGTAGGAGGCTACGACCCCCTATTTATTCAGCTACAACTGACAAGGAAGCACCAACTCCCTCTACAGGCACCACCCAACCACCCTAATTTTCTGAATCTGGAAAAACTTTTGTATCAAGTATTTACTACATCTCTCTCTGCTTTTGTGATTTAATATATCTTCTGATTTGCACTGCAAAGACACAACCTTCTCACTACTCTTTCTCATTTATATATTCTTCAAAACAGAGTGAGTGTGAACCATTGTGTCCTTTTGTTTAGACCATCGCACCTCTTCGATTAACTTAATCATAATTACTATTTATTTATTTTACTGTGAAGGATTTTCAAAAATTGATCACAAATATGGATCAATTTTATCTTATCAACTCGATCCCTAATCTCTGCAAATATTGCAGGAAACGGAGTTCTGCTGAGGCGCTTCCTTCAAACCATTACATGTGACTGATAACACAAAACCACGTGCTTATCAACTTTAGTGACGTATTATGTTTTTCTTTTTAAATCTGTTTATACCATATGACCAATGGCGGTAACCAGATGCTAGNGACCATCGCACCTCTTCGATTAACTTAATCATAATTACTATTTATTTATTTTACTGTGAAGGATTTTCAAAAATTGATCGCAAATATGGATCAATTTTATCTTATCAACTCGATCCCTAATCTCTGCAAATATTGCAGGAAACAGAGTTCTGCTGAGGCGCTTCCTTCAAACCATTACATGTGACTGATAACACAAAACCACGTGCTTATCAACTTTAGTGACGTATTATGTTTTTCTTTTTAAATCTGTTTATACCATATGACCAATGGCGGTAACCAGATGCTAGGCCAAACAAGCGCTTTAATAGAATCAATGGTCATGATTTAATCTCCCGATGATGGATGACCGTTGGGACTTCGGGACTTGCAACATGTCAAATATCCTGGAGCGGATTTCGTCGAATAGATCAGACGGTTCATGTTTACTTCATAGAACCAAATCAATGGTCAGATTCGATCCTTACATATATTGTTTTACAGATTTAATCTGACGGTTGGGACTTAATCAAGAATTTAGATGGATGGCCACCATTTACTCTTGGACTTCAGCTATTCTACTTACACTATCCTTCCACTGTAATATGTTCAACGGTTGAGAATACACCTGAAGTGATCTTCAAATCAGACGACTCATGTCCACTTCAGGACTTCGGGACTTAAGGCATCTGTTGGTGGCGAAACTCCCAGAGTGGCGTAACTTGCTTACGTCACTTGATGACATGGCATGAGTCGAGTGTTTGTCATGTGTCACTCGGATTCTTGATTTGCACGTACCTAAAATGCCTATTTCAACTTGACACTTTTCATTATCTGACTGTGCCATGTGTCCTTGCTTACATGGTCTGTCAACGTGGTCTATCACATGTCCTTGCTGAAGTGGTTTGCTGACGTAGATCTCCCACACATCCTTGCTAACATGATTTGCCACATGTCTTTGTTGACATGGTTTTCCACATATCCTAGAATCAGATGGTTGAGGCTTACTTCGGGTCTTTACCCGGAGTCCAAAGATTTATGCCACGTCTCTTTTGGATCAGATGGCCCAGATCCACTTCGGACGATCCGACGCTTGAGATTTACTTTGGATGATCTGACGACTGAGATCTATTTCAGATGATCGGACGATCGAGATTTACTTCGGCTCTATGGGCTTTGGGAATTTCAAATCTCAAACTTAAACTTCTCGAAGTGATTTCTCCGGAGCTCACGATTCGTCGCCATGTATCCCTCTCGATTTGACGGTTGAAATTTACTCCGACTCTCCGGGCTTCGGGGATTTCAAATCTCAAATTGAAAAATCTTGAAGTGAGATTTTTCTGGAGCGTAACCTCCTCACATCTTTAGACCCGAAACAAATGATGATAGTTTGATCAAGATCTTAGATCAACGACTCGATCTGTCTGTGATGCAGCTTTGCTTTGGATTAAATCAAACGGCTCTCCATCTTTGCTTATTCTATCCTTCCACTTAATTTGATCCGACGGCTGACGGGAATTCGGATAATCGAGTTCTCAAACCTTTTGCCCCGCTTATCCTATTTGTCACTTAAAGTGATCCAATGGTCGTGAAGACACTCGAAGCATATCAATGATCAATGATGATTGTGCATTAATGATCTTGAATTGATCTGATCGTTGACTAATCCCCCGACGATTCTTCTGATATTCATCGCGCCATCTCTTCTGAGATTTGATCTTCATTTGCTAACCCTCCTGAGCTTTTATCTCTACATATCGTCCAATTGTTTGACATCAATCATTATATGCTAACTGTTATACTATTGATATTAATGACAATTCGCCATACCAACTTATCATCACATCAAAGACATTGAATGTTGACATCAATGACAATACATCAATGACACTATGTCCAACAACAGCAGAGAGGGTTGTGGTACAATATTCGAAAAGGTATACCAATTGTGCTAGTAAATCAAACATACAAAATGGGTGGGTGCATATAATATTGGACTAGAAAATGATGATTTGGCAACAATGGGCCTTTGTTGAGACTTCCCGCTTCCAAACATTGCCCTCCCCATTTCTAATTTTCCCACTTTTTGTTATCCATTTTTTCCCTCTTATATACTTAACCAAATTCCCCTTCGTTTTTCTCATCTACTTTCACTTTCCGGTTGCTTTTATTAGTCCTCTTTCCGAAAATGTCTAGGTGTGCGGGTTGGCGGACTCACGGGTTCACATTTATACTAATGATTCTATATCACGACTATGATTGACGGTTTCCTCATTCCATACTTAGCCACTTTTTCGATCGCGGGTTCCCGGGCTGGCGGGTTCAAGATTGTGCCTCTAGCTTCAGAGGTTTCACGATATATAGATTGTCCTTCGTACCCCCCCCCCATCATGCCCTATTTCCTGTTACACATTTTTGCAGTCAAAAAATCCAAGGCATACAATTTGACCGTCGGGTCCTCATGTTTCCTGAGTATCCCTTGACACCCTATTTCATATTCCATCTCCTTCGACCCTATATGTGACATTCAGAACAATTATGGACAATATACAATGCATATGATTATTTAGTCCTTCTTATGTTCATCTACACATGCTTGCATCAGAAAAAGTTGGACTAGTGACATGGCCATGATCAGTCAATCATCGCAAACATCAACAGACCAAACATCAAAGATGCATACATTGTGTTCCTCATATGTTTACCAAACAAATATCCTCAGCTATTCATTCATCTATGCCATGGTGAATATGATGATGTCATCTGCAACACATACTTTGTAGTTCACAAGAAGTATCAACAAGAACAAGCGAGACGCCAAACATAGTGCAAGTTCTGCAGACTAAGAGGTCTGGTTGCAAAACTCTAGCTCCATACTTCATCCAAGTTGTGCGTCTACTTGTACATTTATGCGAGGAAAAAAGAAAAAAAAACAATGCAGACTACCATTCACATTACTTTTCCTGTTCAAAAAATGTCACTAGGTCTAAACTTATAACACCCAAAATACTATCAATAGAGGGCTTGAATAGCCGCCGAACTGGACAAGTGTTCGTCGGGGACATAATGGTCGTCTATAGCACCTACTTGGACAATGAAAACAAAACTAGATCCATTATGCTTGTTGACATGAAAGACAACGAGGCCCTGATGACAGTCACACTGACTATTCCCACACAACTTGTCTAGAAACATGCAGAAAATATATTTTCAGGTAATGGAATATCCATTACAAATTTTAATATATTGCCCAAAACAGTATATGATCGTGGTGATTGTGATCGAATTATTTGTTCAGAATATCGTTTCGTCACGGACACAACTATCATCCAACTTACATAGAGCAACGACACTTACCCAATCGGAACCATTGGTGCAGTTGTCACACTCGCTGGAAAACTTGGCTCGCAACACATTTTCCATATAAAATATGGAGAGTCAGACAATGACAAGGAAATGGTATCGTTCTCCATATCCAGTTTTGTCCTTTACTTTCACATGTCCATGTATCTCGGTTATGTTACACAACTATTGCATTGTTCCATGTTGCAGTTGCAATTGTTCGACACCTATTCAAATTTGTTTTCCTCAATGGAACAACAATTGCATAAAGGGAAATTTCCACTTATGCTCTTCAAAAATATAACAAAGAAAAGAGATGTTAAAGAAAGGATCTTTCGCACAACCCAAGCAACATTTGTAACAGAGTTGTGAACAGACATAGTACAGGATCTCAAGAAACTAACTAGCTCTACAACTATTGTGCGTATACATCTACAATTTCATCCTCACTTTTCTCATACAAATTGCCTTCACCAATTTTTTGCAGTTTTTTTTTATGTGTTGTGCAGTTGTATATTATATTCCTCAATATATTAACTACTATGCTCACATGCCCAGGTTGAGGGTGTTTTGGTTGCAGTGAATGCGTACTCGACCCCCTTCGAGCCTGTATGTGCCAAATGAAACTCTCCTGCTTATGCTTCTTCTTTCATAAATAATGATACAATTGATTGTCTGCGATGTAGTAAAAAATAACCTTACATATATAGACATTGCCTCAATGCTGCCATTTGAACCGTGGGTAACACAATCGTACATTGTACAATTAGACAACCTTTGTTACAAGATGTGCTTCCTAGGTTAGAAAAATTTCCATATGAAGTATACCTACAGAAAAAGGCAAACAGTGTTTACATGCTACACAACTTTCAGATACATAGCAAATTTACCTTAAATGAGGACAATGCAATATTCCGTATCGGCTGTAAAAAAAAAAAAAAGAAAAAAAAAAAAATCATATCAAGATTTTGCAGGAAATGAAAAAATCTCATGTGTGTCTGTAATTTTTCTTCAATACCCAGATGAATGTTTGTCGGACTCGAGTTCTTCAAATTTTACATCTATGGCTATAAAATTTTCTTTCCAGAGACTTTGTCTCTTTTTGTGCACTTGAAAAAACAAGGAGAATCTAACTACAAATCAATTCGATGTTGTTATTTTCATGTTTTTTTGCATCTCCCAGTAAGAATTTTGCATATTTGTTGGGTTGTCCAAATGAAAAAAAAATGGTGGTTGGTTGTGGATTTGTTGGAGGAGTCTGCACCTTTTTGTGTTCCCAAATTGGAAAAATGTTTTCCAATTACATAGCCATGGCATGATTTCTGCATTTTTTGGGTACCCAAATAAAAGAGAAGATGATCTCCAACTATACATTTATGGTATGGTATCTGCATTTTCTCGATGCCCTAATTTTAAAAAAAGGGCTCAGCATGGATTGAAGCATGAGCTTGAGATCTTCAGAACTCGCCACAAAGATTGGGGAGTTCGGGCAATGGAATTCATACAGGCAGGTGCATTTATTGTTGATGTACAAGCGCATAAGATTGTCCAATCCAGAAATGGGAAGCATGAGGAAAAACCCCATACAAAGTATCCAACTGTGAATAACTCAGGCCCATCCTTTGAATCGTCGAAATGGCTTGCTCCTCTGGGCAGAACCATCAGGCATTTCCAATAATATTGGAAATTTGGCATTGTTAAAACTGGTAGTGATAGAACATGGCACTATCAGAAGCAAATGTCTATAGTGATCTTGCTTCATGGTAAAATAATAATCAGAAAGTTTCTTGTTCCCCGTTTTGGGGTTTGGTTATAGCTAGGATACAATGGCGAAGCTCCGATGGTTTTGTGTTGTCTTGTGTTTGGCAGAATTTTGTTCATATCTCATGGCCCCGGTTATTTTCTCATGGGAACATATAGCAGATGTAAGCAAAAACCAATGCCACGTGTGTTTTTATATGTATATAAAATTGTTTGATGCATAGATCGATGTGTATTACTCTATGGACCCTTGTGGGATCGCACTTGGCGCCTTCTATGTTCATGCATTGCCTTGTGCCTCGACTTTCAATACATTTGGTGTTTACTTGGCTCTTGGTTGTATGCTTCATTTTGGAAAATTAATGATCCATTCATGATCTTGGCAGTTTTTCTATGGTCTTAAAGAATATACAGGACATGCTTTGCCTTTTAATATAAGCTCTTTGACGCAAATGTAGCATGTGGCTCGTTTTAGCACTTTTCCTTGATCGATGAACTTAGCAAAACTCATCTCCAGAAATATTTTGAAATAAAAGGATATATACTATGTGAAGTCCAAAGGAACTATCATATCAACAACAGGACATTAAAATTCAAATTCGTCATTGTTATACTTGCAGTGAAGTTGACAGTACAATAATTTTACTTAAACATCCCAAAATTGATTTTCTTGTGGATTTTCGATGCTTCTCTTATACAAACACATCCTGGAAACTATAAGCATGGCTCGCTTTATCTATTCCTTTATTGAAGATCATGTTCACATGTTTAATGCACTTCATAGTTACTGTTAAGACCACCAATGGGGCTTTCTTACACCAATTCTCGTTTCCGAAAATTTCCATCCCCTTTCTTTTTTCCCTCTGCTTTCCCTTTCTGGTTACTTAGTCATTTTTCAGAAAATGTCTAGGTGTAGGGGTTGGCGGATTCACGTCTTCAGATTTCCAATGATACTTTTATATCACGAGTATGACCGACCAGTTCCCCATTTCATATTCAACAAACTTTTTGGATCGCGGGTTCTCGAATAGGCGGGTCCAACATTGTGTTTCCATTGTTCCGTCGCCTACAAACAACACCCGGACTTCCTCGATCTACAAATTTGAAACCAAATTCCCCTTTCTTTTTCTCGTTTGCTTTCCCTTTCTGGTTACTTAGTCATTTTTCTGAATGTGTCGTTTTTCCGAATGTCTGATGCTTTTATATACAACACTCGAAGTTCCTCAATATACAAATTAACCGTCGAAGTTCGTCATTGTTCCCTGTTCCGTGTTACACATTTTGCAATCAAAAGTTGGGATACATAATATTTTACCATCGAGCCCTCACATCTCCAGAGTAGAACTTGTGGCCCTGTTTTCAAGCCCGTCAATATTCCCTGTTCTGAGTATGTCTCATGCTTTTATATCACGAGTCTGAACAACCTCTTACCCATTGCATACTTGGCCACTATTACCATCGTCGGTTCCTGGCTAGGCTTGCTCAACATTGCGCTTCCATTGTTCCACTACCTACAAACAACACCCAAAATTCTGTGATATACAAATTGACCGTCGAAATCTGTCATTGTGCCATGTTCCGTGTTACACATTCTGTAGTCAAAAGTTCAGAGACATACAATTTGACCATCGACCCCTCACGTCTCCTAAGTATAACTTGTGACCCTATTTGGAAGCCCGCCTAACCGCTTTCCATACTTGGCCATTTCTTGGAATCTCTTTTGCAGGTTGGCGGGTGGAAGAAATGTGCAATGCTTAATTGCTCTTCGCCATCCCCGCCACCTTCGCACTTCTTTCTAGATATGAAATTATTAAGCTTTAATGCTAATAGCTCATCGTGCAGGAACCACTAAGATTGTCATTAATGTCCAAAAGGCTGGAGAAGATTTGTCATTAATACAAATTAAACCAAGATTTGTGGAGACTTGTGTTATCCTTTCCAAGTATTCATTTCATGCATCATGCAATCTCTTTCGTGCGTCGTCCGATTGGCACCTTTATGGAATCTCTAATCCTTAATCGCTCTTCATCGTCACCGCCAACTTCGCACTTTTTTCTAAATATGAAATTACTAAGCTTTAATGGTAATGACTCATTACGCACGAACCGTGGAGATTTTCATTAATCAGCGAAAGGCTCGAGGAGATCTTCCATTGATATGCATTAAACCGAGATTTGCGGAGGGTTATATTAACCCTTCCGAATTTTCATTTCAAACATCATCTGGAGCAAACAGACATTCTCGTTAACTTATGGAAGCAGTTCGACATCAGTTCTGTCCAGATACAGTAAACACCTTCGGGCATGATGATCAGAGGTTCCAGTACTCTAGGGCATATTCTTACTACTCATCTCCCTCCGCCCAAGAGAAAAAAAGGAGATGGTCCCTTGGTGCACCGAGAGATATATTTCAAGCCAAAGAATTCCAAGGCAACCCCGCCTGCTCAGACACCCTGCTTGCCTGCATTGATGGTTGGGGAAGAGGTTGAAGCAGTCGATTTCGAGCCGGGAGAAGATGATCTTATGGATGATGATACAACAATGGATGATGGTAATGCAGACGTTGTTCCCACTCCTGCGCCCAAATTGAAATCAACCATAGTGGGGGGCACTTCCCGGCTCGGCGATGGCGGCCTTGAAAAGACCAAAAGAAGGGGTTTCAGAAAAGAAACTGACGTTGAACGCAATAACTGCTTTGCAGCTCGAGAGTAGGAATTCCAGAGATCCAAATTAGTTTGTTCTGGGTAGAAGTCTTTCACTGTAAGGAAATGGTCTCTTGATACTCCCAGAGATATATTTCAAGCCAAAAAATTATTCAATTGTGGGACCACTCTCCTGTTCTCTGGATATACAATTAACATCTTAGGGGATGAGGACTAGAAATCCCACTAGTGCAAGGCATATTCCTACTACTCATCTCCTTCCACTCAGAATGGACTAATTTGGGCCTCTGGAATTGCTCATGTAGCATGTGTCCCTGAAGTCTTCAACTGTGAGGAGGTGGTCTCTTGGTGTGTCCTAATTTTCAGTTTCAGGCTTTTCCACTTGCCCTACAATGTTTTTCGTCTTCTTCCTCATGTGAAACTTGTGAGAACTATAAATTTTACCGCAAAGATGGGTTCTTATGTCCTCCTACGTTTGAAAAATTATGGGTTTCTTTCTTCCTGGGGTGCAACGTTGGAGCAATGCCAACGTCAGGAGCAGGAGTGTTTTTCACCTACTTCAAGCCAAGGATTTATTCCACTGCGGAACCACTCTCATGTTTCTTTGTCGCCTCAGGTCTTCAGCAAGATATTGAGATTGCGACAGTGGACATTGACCTTCCGAGGAGAAGACTGCAAGGATTTCCTAAAAAAAAGAATGGTAATCAGTTTTGTATGCATGTTGAAGAGCATCTTGATGGATCTTGCATGTTGCAGATCATGTGCCTGTGTTTATGACAAATATGTTCAATGTTTTGGTGCAAAGAACTCGGTCCAATTTCTATGGATAGATATACACTGCCCAATATATATATTTTTAATGGATTTACTATTAAAAAAAAATCCTTGGAGTCTTGGTTGTTGCTTCTTTGCTAAATTTAACATCTCTTCTCATAGTTCTTGAATATTGTATTGGCTTGAGTAATTTGATCTAATATGGAACATTTAACAATTATATGACAATGCATTGTGTTGATCCCATCAGGATTTTATGGAAACAAAAATGAATTTCAGACAATTTCAAACCAACATTCAATTCTATCCGTAATGCAGATAGAACATAGCAAGACCAAATCACAATGAGGCAGTTAGGGCCCCGCCCTAGAAATTTTGTTTTCATATCAGCCTTGCTAAGCAAACGATTTATTATTTCCCTTTCGCTTCCTTGATTCCTTTACTCTGAAAGGGAACATTTTATTAGTTGTCCATCCCCTGCCCTCTATTTGAGCACTTTTTACTTTATTAATGAAATTACCAAATTTCTTGTTCGCGAATAAAAAAAAAAACTGATCTATGGTGGTTGTAGTCAAATGGGACTATGAAATCAACTATAATATTAAAATTCAAGATCATCATTGTTGTTTCTAGACGTGCAATTATTAATCTTTAATGCTAACAAACCATCATGCAAGAATTTTAATACTTAAGTTAATATGTCAAAGTCATGGAAGAATGTATCAAGAACACAATTACTCCCACAAGTTGCAATAAAAACGAATCTTCAACAAAGCATTTGCTCACACCCTTTTTAATGGTACAAACACAATAGAAAACGAGTAAGTGGATAAAATATTGGACTAGAAAATGATGGTTTTGCAACAATGGGGCTTGTTTGAGACCAATTCTCGCTTGCGAAAATTGCCTTCCGCTTTTCTATTTTCCCACTCTTTTATCCCCTTCTTTTCCCTCTTCTATACTTAACCAAATTCCCCTTTATTTTTCCCTTGTAGTTTCTCTTTCTGGTTACTTAGTCATTTTTTCCCGAAAATGTCTTGTTGTGTAGGTTGGCGGATTCACGGGTTCACATTTTCATTCATGCTTTTATATCACGATTCCGACCGAGCGCTTCCCCTTTCCATACCTAGCCATTTTTTTGATCGCGGGTTCCTGCCCAAGTAGTCTCTAAATTGCACTTCCATTGTTCTGTGACTTGCAAACAACGCTCTGACTTCTACGATATGCAAATTTACTTCCGGACTCCCACATCATCCCCTCTTCCACGTTACACATTTTTCACTGAAATGTTCCGATACATACAATTTGACCGTCGGGCCTCACGTCTCCTCGGGAACCCTTTTAACCCTATTTTGAAGCCCATCCGACCGCTTTCCAAACTTGGCCATTTCTTGGAATCTCTTTCGTGGATCGTCGGGTTGGCGGGCTCAAAAAATTTCCAATTTCTAGTCGTTTTTTCCTATTCCCACCACCTTCAGACTTCTTTCCAAGTATATGCAATAAGTATACAACTTCTCCAAAAACATTCAGAAAATATCTTGCCAGGAAATGGAATATCTATTACAGATTTGAATATATTGGCCCTTCTTTTCCCTCTTCTATACTTAACCAAATTCCCGTTTCTTTTTCCCCTCTACTTTCTCTTTCTGGTTACTTGGTCGTTTTTCTGAAAATGTTTCAATGCGCGGGTTTGCAGACTCACGGGTTCACATTTTCACTTGTGCTTTTATATCATGACTTCGACTGACCGCTTCCCATTCCATGCCTAGCTACTTTTCAAATCACATATTTCCGAGCAGGCGGACTATAGATTTCACTTCCATTGTTCTGTGACCTGTAAACAGCACCCAGACCTCCACGATATACAAATTTATTGCTGGACTCCCACATCATACCGTCTTCCATGACACACAGTTTGCACTCAAAAGTTTTGAGACCTGCAATTTGACCTTCGAGTCCTCACGTCTCCTGGGGAACTATTGTCACCCCATTTTGAAGCCCGTGCGTCCACTTTCCATATTTCTCCATTTCTTGGAATCTCTTCCACGCCTCCAATTCCATACTTACCCGACTTTTTCGCTTGCGGGTTCCCAGACAAGCGAACTGCACTTCTAGTGTTCCTTGACCTACAAACAGCCACCCGGCTTCCGTGATATACAAATTGACTTCCAGACTCCTACATCAGCCTGTAACACCCCAAGGATGTGCCCCAATTGTATTATGAATTGTAATTTTGTTTTATAGGCTGGTGAGCCAAGTTTATATAAGCTAGTGGGCTTATGTGTTATTTAGGCCAGGGAGCCTAAGTGTTGAGGGCCAAGAGCCTGATTTTTGTACATGTAATTATGCATAATATTAATACAAAAACATCTTTGCATGTGGACCGACCACGATGAATGAGTGATGGGGGACTAAGCTTCCACAAGGCCTGGGTAAGGGAGAGGGTGCCTAAAGGTTGGAGGAGGGGACTAAGCTTAAGGGCTTAAGTCCTTGGGAATAATAATTAAATACTATTCCAAAGCTGTGAAAATGTATATGTTTTATCCTAAGTTCCTTGAAGGGGAACGTGTGCAAGATGGGAAACATGCAGCTCCAGGGAGAGAGGTGTCGACCTGGGCACATGCAGTTAAAACCAGAGAACTAAGCCGTGTTGAGGGTTCGTCCTTCATTCCTCGATCCGCCACCTGAGTCCGGGGGTTTTGGTCCTCCATTCTGTTGTGGGTTGTCTGAACCATGTGACCTCTGTGTCGGAGTGTGGCATACCTCATGCATCTCTGAAACTTGAAACCGTGAAACCTAGTGGTAAACCCGTGGACTGAGCCGAGTCTCCTGTGTGTCCGTTGAACTTTGGGCATACCATAATTGTCCATGTCGTGTGTGCTTTAACTGTAGACTGTTGTGGTCACGCAATCCCTTGGCTAAGTGTAATTGGCTACTGTCATCTGTCTTCTACTGAGTCTTACTGTTGTTCTCCTTGTGTTGGAACGAAACTTAAGAAATAGGTTGTCTAGCCTTCGTATACAACTCTCTCTCTAGGTGAGGGAAGTGATTGTTGTTGAATAGGCAGGTTTTACCAAGCCTGTGAGCGACTCTGTCCAGGTGAGAGAGTGCGTGAAGAAAGGAGAGAGCTCCTGGAAGGAACCCTGTAGCTGCCACAGAGCTCGGAGATTTCTGGTTCGGTCTGTTGTTGAAGCCCAAGGCAAGGGAGGTTAGCAGCCGAAGGACTGTCTATGTGACAGAGAAGGTGTATACTCCTGGGGTGGGACAGGCATGTGGGGAAGGAGAGTCTGTGGGCAGTGGGCATAAGTGGTTCCTGGGAGAGAATCTTCCTTCTTTTACGTGTATTCTTCCTGTAAACCTTACCTAGCCTAGGATTCCTTACCCGATGGAGCTTAGTCCCAGCTCAGGGGTGACCTACTACTGAGAGTGATGAGCAACGTGGTCTAAGGCTGGGAGGTTCGTGGAAGGTCTACACGCAGTTGGTGGTGCGTGACCGTTTGAAAGATAAGTGTCACTATGTTTTGATTTTCTGTAATTAATTAAATTGCATACCTGTGATTCTTGCAATGTTATCACGTATTTTGTTGTGCATATGAATTATTGTTAATGCCAGGGATTATTTATGTTAGCAGTAATTTTGTGTTTAACTGTAATTAAGCGTTTTAAGTTCATTAGAATGCATAATGTGTTACGGAAGTGTTTTTCCGCGTAGTAGCGTTGGCCCGACCGTGCGGTTGATGGCCGGGGGCGTTACAGTATGGTATCAGAGCCCGGTTTCAACGTTGAGCCTGGATGCGCTGAATAAGTGGTCTTTGGACCGAGGTTTTGAGAAGGAAATTGTGTCTGGAGGACTAATTTCAGACCTGAGAATGGTTTTGAGTGTCAACGGACTACTTGACCATGTTACAAAGCTCAGGAGGTGTAGCGGTATTATAAAATTGCAGTCGGTGTGGTATATTACCACAGGGAGAGAGAGAAATCCACACCAGAAGTGTTGGATCAAGTAGATGAAGGTTCAAAAGGAGGGTACCAAGTCATTGGCCAGAAGTCCTTGAGAAGCAGAGTTGGACGGTCAGAATTCCTTGTGGAGAACTCGTGAAATCGCGAGGGCCGTAAGATAGCCAAAAGTTGCAAGGTGGTTAATGGATGGAGAAACACGACACCCTAAAATCCAGAATAAACATGGGTCATTGATCGTGGTTGGTTTGAACCGTTGGATCATTTCGTGAATTCAAGGATCGTGAACTTGGAATGCAGGCCAAATTCTTGGTCACTCCAAGTCTCGAATCGCGAAAGAGATTAACAAGGGTAGAATCGTACGGTGGAGTGCTTCCATGAAGAAGTGCTGAAATTCCGTGAGCCGTCAGATCTAGCCAACTAGTGAGGAAGTTAGGGCTGAAGAGATTTGATAGGTGTAAGCATAGGAGAGATCTGGATCGTCGGATCGGGGGAGGCTCACAGCCGTTGATCTCATACATGAATCTCCATATCGGAATTCGGGGATTGAAGCGACGAGAGATTTGGAGTTTCTGCATCATGAACTCCCGGTTCATGAAACTCCGAAAAGATTTGGACCGTTAGATCCAAATCATCGAGGATCGTTGGATCTCGTACAAGAACTTGTGTATCCGAATTTGGGGATTGAAGTGACAAGAGATTTGGAGTCGCTGCATCGTGAACTCCTGGTTACCAAAAACTTGAAACCCCG
>SNQJ01S0003483.1:226378-237865 GCA_010110895.2 Picea sitchensis
AGGGCGAAGGGAGAAGGAGGAGGGGGGGTTAAAAGTTGAAGGACATGGGGTGGGATTTGATCCACTTATGTGTGCACGGGTCACGATACCATTTATTATAGTATCTCCAGGTGCAACCACACGTTCGACCACTACCTCAAGGTGCCCCCATGGCTCCAGGTAAAGCCCTCACGATAATTGAATTTCATTTTTACTATATATTAGTTTTGGATTTTAGATTTTTAATATATTTCCTTAAACTTTATTTTAGAATCAAAACAATCATTACTTGCTATTTAAAATGCAAATGTGTTGACTTTTTAAACGATTAAAATAATTGATAAATTAATTTATAAAAAGATAGAATTTGGTTCTTTTTTTTTGTTCGCTAGTTTGTCCGTGACCTGCGGGACTAGCCTGTGGCTGAGAAACCACAAATTAGTGGCATATAAGCCGTCAAAATCACCCGGGGGTCGCACCCGGCCTGAGCCACACCAACCCTTAACATGGTTGGATTTTTTGTCCCTGCAGGTTTCGAACCGACGACTTTAACATCATGGAGTGCCTTAACAATACACTCCCTCACCGACTGTCCTACACCCCAGGGACTATAGAATTTCATTCTTACTATATACTATTTTTGGATTTTAGGTTTTTAATATATTTCCTTAATTTTTTTTAGAATCAAAACAAAAATTAAAAAAATTCTAATATATATTAAATATAATATACATAAATTATTAATATTACATAATCATGTTACGGATTAATATCACTTTATGTGAAAACATTTCTAGGTTTTAGGAGACATGTAGTCCCAACTAATCTCTGCATTTGTCACAAAGAAGAATGAGACAGGTAGTCCCAGCTAGTCCATGCCTTTGCCACAAAAGAGAATGAGAGGTAGCAATCAAATAATTGTAAGATATGTTTGGCCCACTCCACATTTGGAACGCTTGATTTCATTCTTCACACCATCAATGTATGACCAATGATAATTAATTTATGAATAGACCCGCCTAGCCTAACATGTGATGCATTGGCAAAAGTTAATGATTTTTAATATTTATTAATTAATTAATGTATACAACTCTAACATCATCAACTCGTACAAATTTGGAGTAATGTTGCTTTTGTCCTAACTGGTCATCGTTCATCACTAGTATTGTCAGGGCCAAGACTTACAATAATAATAACCATTACTCTTTTAGTTTATTAAAACTAATATGGCAACACAGTTCTCTAGTAAAAAAACATTCAATCACTAGTTGCAACAAAGCACGAAAGGGGACATTCATACGTATTTGATCTTTCTTGGAGATGGCAGGCCTCTTAGGTTGATCTATAGATAATTTTTTTATTATGAAATCAAACCTATTTGCATATTTGACGTGTTGTCACATGAAATGGATATCTTCCTCACATTTTTTATTTTGGGATAAATAGATTTTGGTCATAAATAGGAAAAAAATGACATTAGAGAGATTTTGTAAAAGGAAAAGACAAAGAAACTATCCGACTTTACTCAATTTCACAATATTGCTTATGGAAAATGTTTTATTAATACCTACCAAGGGGATTATAGTGATGAGTTTGCCCATTGACTACGTATTGGTTAACATGTTGACTACAAATTTATGGTGTTTTCCAATGTTTAACATAGTTTTATTGAATTTTTGTAATTTAAAAAAAAAGTTTAAATCATTTTAGTGACTACATATTAGTTAACATGTTGAGTACAAATTTATGGTGTTTTCCAATGTTTAATATTGTTTTATTGAATTTTGTATTTTTTTAAAAAAATTAAATCATTTTCCTATACAACTATTGATAGATGAATTGAACCTCTTTCGGCAAAAATTTAAGAGGCTCTTTAATCCAAAATTAAAGATGCATGATTAGGTTTTTTGTTTGTGCCCAATACTTCCATTTAAATAAAAGCTAGTCTACATCGACATCTGTAGCTTTCGCTCCTTACATTTTAGAATGCAAGGATAATTTGTGATAGGGTGTCAGATTCCAACACAAAATTTTGTTTAGCATGTTTCAATGAGTGGCAACGATCTCTTTACCTTAGAAAATCTTGATACCTTCAAACCTTAGCAAGATGAAATTCTAAATTGTTCCAATCTTTATATAAAACTCTGATCAACCTCTGGTTCAACCAATCCAGCGTTTACGGAGTGGAAACTCAAATGTGGAACCCCAAAATCCAGGATGTCGAGCTAGCGAAAACCTCCAGATACATACCTTTCTTGAAAGGCTCTGTTCTGGATGTGGAAGATCTGTAAATACAAAATATGGATGTTGGTATCCGTTGGACATGGAAATAATCCAAATGACCTTTTATTTAGAATCCTGGATTCGGATGATCCAGAGATCCGAATATCCAAATCTTTCAACAAATCCACTTAATCATTAAGACGAGATTTGGGTGCCATGTCACATAATCCACTTCACAACGACACACCTTTCTATAACTTAACCTTCATTCTTTTGTTGAGTTGTAATGTTATATGGGTTGTGGGGTCTACGATCCAACTAGTGGATGCTAGTTGTCTTTATCACACGAGAACCAATATGGCTTGGAACCTTGCCTGAAGTCCAGAGGCTCAATTCTCGGTAACCTTTAACTCATACCCAATCCTCGTTAGCTTTATCAAATACCGAAATATGGAGAGTGGAACCACTCATATGGGGGTCAGACATCTGGCTCTACCTTTAATCACTTTAACACTAGAGCCCAGATCCAGATAATCATGATAGTTCAGAATTTAAGCGGAACCTTCTAACAGAGGAACCTTCCATCCAGGTCATAGGCATCCTAAAATCATTTTTCAACGGACTTCTAACAAAGTCTTGATCCGGATAGTCAGATATCCAGGTACAACGAAACCGCCTAAATTCAACTCAGTCGCTACTCGATCTGGTTTGTAATTCATTTTGATTTCTTCATCATCTCTCAATTTACACTATGATCTCTAATCTTGCTATGCCAATCGTCAATGCTTACAGGGTTTCAACATCCATTCAACGCATAAAAATGCCCTTGCTGCCTGTACATAGATCCAAGAAAAAGTGATGTAGAGAAAGAGAATTTTAGAAAATAATTAGATCGACATGACACTATAACATGATAGCCGTACCATACTCCTATTCTTTGATTAACGTTAATCACAATCTTATACACTTGGAAAACACTGTGCTTTCATTACTCCTTCAAATAAATAAAAGCAAGGAATGTGACAGAATGGTGGACTAAAAATTTCATGTAGGATGTTTATATTGGTTGACTGAAACATATATCTCCTAGACATTATAATAACAACGACGACTTACAAGGGTTTTCACTCTCTTGCTTTTAATTTTCGGGTGACATGATAATAAAACCAACCCATGTATGGCTTTATAAATTACATAATTTTGTTGCCACTAGCCCTCTAACAAAAATAACGAATGAGTATACATATACAACATGACAACTTAGTTCATTATTTGACAGGGACTACACTGCCATACAACACTTGTTAAACATATCCTAAAATGAATTATGGTTCTTCTCATTCATAAGGCTATTAACCACCCAAATTGCCTTCTTGTTTAATGAAAATTCTAAAATTTCCCAAACTCAACGTTTCATTTCTATCTGTCACTCTTTCGCTTTAAAAACTAAAAGATACATTCCCATACGTGGTAGTTGGAAAAATCTTGTACCCATACAACCATGGCATTGCTTTTAGATGCTCCATCAACGCTGAATTTTATCTATCCTATTAGAAATTGAAACCTACATTCCTCTCAAACTTGGATGCCTAGTACCTGTCCATTAATGGGGCCCAGTCTAAGACTTATCAGCTAATGTTGCAAACCTCCTAATCCATGGTAAGAATCGGAGTGCTTAAGAAGAACACAGTTACGTGTGCCCCGTTAGCTTTGCTAACTTTAAAAAACGAGAAAGTCCCATTATCTCGGTCCGGTCTTCCCGATTCCCAATCGTGCTAAAGTCAAAGGAACGAATACAGGGGTATGACGCGGCCCACGGAAAGGTCCCCCCTGAATCCCCACGAAGTCTAATGAAAGTGTGGACTTTCGGGAACTTACTCAGATAGATAATTTTTAATCACCGATTCTTACAGTAAACAATTCTCGATCACTGATTCTTACAATTTCGTCAGGCAGATCTGTGGTGCAGTCGAGACATATGGTTCGCAGACACGGCTATGACATGCTGAACATTCTTATCGTGAAGCCAAGCTTATATCCTTAATTTCATAATTTCAATTGCGGGATAGTAAATGGCCTCAGATTGTCCAGAAGAGAAAGATGCTCCAGCAATGCTGTTGGAAGCGCCCAAGTTGCATTTGAATAGACGACCCAATATCTGGATTGAGACCGAGGGAGACATAACTAGGCAATACACATTTGATTCTAATGCCCTTCTCAGCGTAAGTTCGCTCTCTCCCTCTCTCACTTCCCCTGTCTTGTTATGAGTATTTTAAGGTACTGCTGCTGTTTTTATATCAGTGGGGCTTGACAAAATTTGTTGCCGGCCATTGGTATTCCATGCTGTTTGAAGTTGTATTGAAATATTTATGCATTTTTGGAGCAAGACCTCTATTGCTACTTCTTTCATGGGCAATGCTCGAGTGGCTTGCCAGAAATGTTTAGGGCAGGGCTGTTGTCGGTTTACAACTTGTTTTTGTTGGGACAATAGTTGCAAGATTCGGCTGTACTGGTTTTTGCTGTACCGAAATTTGGCAACCAGTTCCAAATTTGGCAAATTTTCCCGTACAGTCAACTTATGTTTGATTATCTTTGATAATATAAGTCATGTGATTGATACATGTCCTCCCATAAACCCAAAAAACAACCCCAAAACCAAAAGAGTATTATAAAACCTAAATCATCAGATTTTCAAGAAACGAACTATTTTTCCTGATCTACTGGGGAATGAATAATTTTCCTTACTTTTTGAGCGATCCTCAAGCTGAAATTCTTCTAAAGTTTAGAAGAAAATGCATATTTTCATATCTATAAGATGTATGCTTCCATATTAGAGTCTTCTGGATTTTTTCATGATGTATTTTTTGCGTACTGAATCATATTCAAATTTATATTCGTATTCGAATCTTGTTACTATGGCTGGGAAACAAGAAACACAGATTTTCAAGTCAGAACTGCAATGATCCATGAAGCACTGACATGAGGGCATTTGCCCATAGAGGACTTCACTTGGCATAACATCTTCAAAGAATGCTATATGCAATGAGTGTTCCAGGTCACTGGATTGCTATGAGCGAAGTTGTAATGGATAAACCACGACTTTTGGAATTCTTAAGTGGCTAGTGCGGAACTCCCTAGTGATGGTGAGAATGCGGTTGCCTAATCCGCATGGATTTACATTCGAGCCCTTAGCTCCATCAAATTAAAATTAAGCTCAAATTCAACATGTTGGATTTCAATGGAAATGGAGATATAAGAGAAGATAGAAAAAAATATAGTATTAATTCATTATGAAGGATTAGGCATATCTACAAAATGAACATGCAGGCAGGATTTCAATGGAGATGGAAATATAAGAGAACATAGAAGAAATATAGTCTTAACTCATTCTATAGGATTAGAATATCCAAAATATTGAAGCTGAATTTGTTACCTTAAGTTAAGAGCTGAGATTATTCCATACCTTAAAATTTTGAAAACGAGATGCGACTGGGGATTCGATCCAGCTATAAATCCAATTAAAACTGAATGGAGAAATGGTAGCTAGAAAATTAAGGATTTGTTACAAGAATGTAAAGATTTAATTTAATAAATTGAGGAACTTTGGATATGTCAAAATATTGAAGAATGGGTTCGCTTAACAAGAGACAAACTGGCAGACAGATAACAAAAAAAGGGGAGTATCCTCAGAGGCTAATCATTTCCTCCTCCCAAGTCGTTCCTCATAGAGTTTAATCATATTCAATTAAACTCTAGAAATGATCAGAGGAGAAGGATTTCTCAAAGAATCTGGATAAAGGAATGTAATGGCAAGTTGGAGCTAATTGTTTAAAGGTTTTAGTCATAGTGATAGCACGCCATAATGGTTATTATTCCACAGTGAGTTTGTAACTTCTTGTCCCATCAAACTTATCATGATAGAGGGTAGAAGAAGCATTGCCACACTGCCAGAACTTGCTTAAACTCAATCAGTCGACTCTGTTAGTGGTGTTCCAAAGGAAATCTGACCTAACTGGGCGAAACTCATGAGCCAACAGTCAGAGTCATTGAATTTTCGTAGACTTGGGAAGCACTGTGGCATACTTATTAAGTCTAGCAGAACTTGATGAGTTTGTAAGCTGAAAAATTGATTTCTTTGTTCATTTTTACTGTGAAATGTTAAATTTGGCAGCATCGACAGTGATTCTCCAATGAGAGGCCATATGGGCCACCCTGAGGCTAGCCAGGGAGATTTGGAGAATCAACTAGTCTTGTGAGGTATTGACAAAAGCCAAGGGGAACGTACAACCTCTGTGAGTCAAACCAAAAGTCAGGACGAATGAGATGCTATATGATCTTGTGAGTCAAGTGTTAGAAACAGGGAGAAGAACAGAAAAAATACTTTTCAAAATTTCTGTTAACTAGATCAGCAAGTACACAATAGATCTAAATAAAAATTCTGATCAGAGGTACATAAGAAATACAGTGGATCTGAAAAACACCAATTAGATCTAAAACAATAAATATTTCTGAACATGCAAACTAGTAGATCTGAGTACAACAATCATAGATCTAAAACAATAGATATTTCTGAGCATGCAAACTAGTAGATCTGAGTACAACAATCATAGATCTAAAACAATAGATGCAAACTAGTAGATCTGAGCTTTAAACAAATAATTCAAACTGAAGTAAAATGCAACTGAAACTTACCTCTGAGATTTACCTCTTGAGCAATGAAGGAAGAGCTTCGCACACAAGTGAAATGTAAACCTCTGTATTATGCTCAGATCTAGTTTAGGCTCATGGATCAACCACTAAGGGTTAGATCTCTGTCAAAGAGAATATGAGACTGTTTTGCCACAATAGAAAACCTCAGGGAAAAGGTGCCAAAAACCCCAAACAGAAACTTAGATAGTAAACCCTTATATCAACCACACACAGGGATGAGTCAGGCAACTTAAGAAAGTGTGGCAACAAATGAGAAGAAGCCTGGAAGGACAGCCGCGGCCCTCACTAGTTCCAGATCTGTATACAGGCGTAGACGACAACCTATAGTAGAGGGCCAACAACTATCTCACATGGATCTCACACAGAGAAAGGAGGGCCGACTGCTTGAAATGAACAAATCTGTTGAGTGAAGGGTGGCCGACTGCTTGGAAGAGGGTAGAACTGTATAGTAGGGTGGCCGACTGCTTAGAAAAGAGCAGATCTGAGTAGTAACAGTGACCTGGCAGCAGTGATCAACTCAGCAAGAGAACAACCAGCAATATAACACCTAGAACCACCTTCCAGCACAAAGAAATGTGAACCGAAACTGAACAGTCAATTAGGCTGCAAGACCGAGGAAGACAATCACAGGAGAATCCGCCACTTTGAAGAGGAGAGAGTGAGTGAGTTTGTAGGAATAGTGAGGGAAAGATTTTATTTATAGTTTTAGGCTATGGCTTAGGTTAATAAAATAATAATTAATATAATGACATATTATTTAATATAAATATTAAATTAATATGTCACACTAAATATTAATTAATATTTCTAATTTAATCATCACTAAGCCCTAAAACAAAAATAAAAACCCCACTCATACCCAAACTCAAAAACCAAGGGTGAAGATCAATCAAGGGGTTAGGAATGACAAAGGGGTTTTCTTAGTGGAAAAACATGTCCATATGAATCTCAAGGTGACCAATAAACTTTATCATCACTACATAAGGGGGTACATCATACAATGTGGTCATGCCCATCTTCATAGTCTCTCCTAGGTCCTATGGACCATCATGGGAGAGAGGAAGATGATCACACATCAACACATCTTGGTATTACACCAAGATCTACTTGGTCAAAGACCAGGTTTTACCAAAACACATCTGGGGTCTTATCCACCAAGGTACAAGACTAAGGATCAACCCATGCTTTAGGCATGGGTTCCTTGGAACACATCCAGGAGCCCTAGACACTTCTAGGGACTTATATCAACCACCAAGGAACACATCCAAGGATCAATCCAAGCTCATGGCAAGGATTCCCTGGAACACATCCAGGGGCCCTAGAATACATCTAGGGTCTTTACTGCTTGGTCCTAGACCAAGAACCCCGGTCATCTACTGTGGGCCCTCACAATGGTCTTTTGCCATGGCTCTAACTGCTTGGTCCCAGACCAAGAACCCCAGGAGTGTACTGGGGGCCCTAGTCCACAGCTAGGGTCTTATGCCATCCTCCAGGAGAATGGCTCTTGCAACTGCATTAAATTCAATAGTGAGTTATGTAACTGGCAGACAGATAACAAAAAAATTAAGGATTTATTACAAGAATGTAAAGATTTAATTTAATAAATCGAGGAACTTTGGATATGTCAAAATATTGAAGAATGGGTTTGCTTAACAAGAGACAAACTGGCAGACATATAACAAAAAAAGGGGAGTATCCTCAGAGGCTAATCATTTCCTCCTTCCAAGTCATTCCTCATAGAGTTTAATCATATTCAATTAAACTCTAGAAATGATCAGAGGAGAAGGATTTCTCAAAGAATTTGGATAAAGGAATGTGATGGCAAGTTTGAGCTAATTGTTTTAAGGTTTTAGTCATAGTGATAGCACGCCATAATGGTTATTATTCCATAATGAGTTATGTAACTTCTTCTCCCATCAAACTKATCATGATAGAGGGTAGAAGAAGCATTGCCGCACTGCCAGAACTTGCTTAAACTCAATCAATCGACTATGTTAGTGGTGTTTCAAAGGAAACCTGACCTGACTGGGCGAAACTCACGAGCCAACAGTCAGAGTCATTGAATTTTCGTAGACTTGGGAAGCACTGTGGCATACTTGTTGAGTCTAGCAGAACTTGACGAGTTTGTAAGCTGCAAAATTGATTTCTTTGTTCATTTTTACTATGAAATGTTAAATTTGGCAGCATCGACAGTGATTCTCCAATGAGAGGCCATATGGGCCACCCTGAGGCTAGCCAGGGAGATTTGGAGAATCAACTAGTCTTGTGAGGTATTGACAAAAGCTAGGGGGAACGTACAACCTCTATGAGTCAAACCAAAAGTCAGGACAAACGAGATGCTATATGATCTTGTGAGTCAAGCCAAGGCAAAGGTAGAAGCTTTGTAAGTCTAAGACAAAAGTCAATATATAAGTCTAATGCAAAAGTCAGGGGGAACGTACAACCTCTGTGAGCATAGATAGTCTAGTGAAAAAGTCAGGGGGAACGTACAACCTCTGTGAGCATAGACAGACTAGTGCAAAAGTCAGGGGGAACATACAACCTCTATGAGCCTAGTCAAGCCTTGTGAGCCATGAGAAAAAGTCAAGGCATCTAGCAAAAGTTAGGTTGAACATAAAATTCCTATGAGCTAGAAGCAAACAATTTTTGTGATATTGCAAATGATGTAAATGTATTGATCTAGTGCGTTGGCACGTGTAACACCATTTACCATGAAGAGATTCAAATTACCATGTAAAGAGTCGAGTTGTAAAAGTCAAATTTGCATGTCTAGGTCAAAAACAAAGTTTTCAAGTTTGTTGCTTGTTGCATGTTACATGTTGCATGCAGGATGTCGAGTTGCATGCATTGCATGCATGCATGTCATGTGCATGTTGAGGAGTTCGCATGCATAGTCAAGGTTGAGTCACTTGTTGAGTTGGCATAACATGAAGTGCCATGTCAAGGGCGAGTTGTAACTGAAGTGTAAAGTCAAGTTCTAAATTCGAACTCAAGTGTAAAGCTGAGTTATGACAAGCATGCATTCAAGTGTCTATTTTGAGCCCTCCCTTCTTTCTCCTTAAGTACAGAGGTCGACCTTCTTTACCATTCATCACAGGCCAGCGTATGAGCAAGAGGGAGAAGGTGCATATCAGTCCAGAACACAGGCGCATATATCAGACCTTAAACAGAGGCATATAACAGTCAACTAAGGTGCTATATCAGACCATAAACATCAGCATATATCAGTCTTGTAACAGGTGCGTATCAGTCCAACTCAAAGACACATATAACAGTCCAAGAACAGAGCATATATCAGTTTATTAAAGGCATCGAATATCAGTCATAAGGAGGCTGCTATAATAGTCAATAAAGGCAGCCATATCAGTCCAATAACAAGCAACTATAACAATCAAATAAAGGGTAGCATATCAGTCCAAGAAAGTAGCGAGGTATACCTTCAAGGCTGGCCTATAACGAAGTTTATAACAACAAGGTTTCTTAGTAGTCTACAGTCAGGTTAGAGTCATTGGCAAGCTCTTTAAGAGCAGAGTATTTATGGTGGATATTTTGTAAGTGATCATACTTTATTAATGCAATAAAAGGAGATTGTTTGCTGGGGTTTTTCTCCCTGTATAGGGTTTCCCTAGGGTACATGTGTTGTGATCTTGCATACTGGTAAATTCTTATGATTATTGTTGTTCTGGTTTAAGAATGATGTTAAGCTAAGTTCAAAGTACAGTCAAAATTTAAAGAAGTACTTACAGTATTAAATCAAGCTCATAATTTAACATGGTATCAGAGCTTAGGGTGTGATAAGCTTGTTGAAGTGCAACAACATGTACACACATAGATCCAATTTTGCTTGATCAATTTTCAGTGTGAGGTCCATGGCATCCTCCATTTCAGTCAGGATCGAGGATAGGCTCGAAGGAGCTTCCAACTTCAATGTGTGGAAGCTCAGGATAATGAATATCTTGCAAGAGCATGATCTTGAGCAGTATGTGACCACAATGATGGAGGAACCCACCTCTAATGCAGGGAGAGCAACCTTCAGGAAGAGTCAAGATAAGGCCAAGCGAATCATCTTTGACTCAGTCAAAGACAGTATAATGCTAGCGATGACTTCGTTAATGACTGCCAAGGACTGTATGGATACCTTGGTGAATCTGTATGAAAAATAAGCACCAAGTCAGAAGAGGACACTTAAGCACAAGCTTAAGTATTTGAATATGGAGAAAGGTGAATTAGTAGCATCTTTTTGTTCTAGGATAGCCCAGATCAGAGATCAACTTTTGGTCACAGGTGTCACAGTAGATGATGATGACTTAGTTCAGGCCATATTTGATGGTCTTCCTTCCTCACGGGAGACTTTCTTATCTAGCGTGAGTGGGAGAGAGATCCAACTCACGTTTGAGAGGTTATGGCATGATTGCTTCCAAGAGGAGAGTCACACTACTACCAGGAGCGAGCCAACCAAAGAAGAGCATTCAACATTAGCATCAAGATTCAAGGGAAAGAAGAAAGTCACTTTCCAGAAAGGCTCTCAGAGGAAGTCAAACACCAAAGGTATGTTCAAAGGCAAGAGTATTGATA
>SNQJ01S0003484.1:1489-12710 GCA_010110895.2 Picea sitchensis
CGTTTGGTTCTTCTCATGAACTGAGTGGTCGGGTTCCAGATGTTCTCACTGAGAAGGCAGTTATTTAGGAGGTGCCCCATGGTTTCTGCCTAGAGATGGCAGAGATGGCAGATCGAGGGGCCAATGAAACCTCATTTTTGGAGATTGTCCCCGGTTAATATCTTGTTCTAGAGTAGAAGCCAGAGGAAAGTAGAGATTTTGGGCCAGAGTTTTGATTTCCATATTGTTGTCCAAATGTTGTTTTTTTGAAGGTTATGGAAATTATCCTGAAGAGTGTATCCCTCCTTGAGAGTGAAGTCTCCATGAGGTGTGTATCTCCATCTGAGAATGTCTTGGCCTGTTCTTTTCTGGATTCACCTTTGGGTGTATCTTGTTTCCAGTGCTGCAGGTCACAGTTCATTTCCACTTGGAGTTCCTCATGAGTAGATTTTCAGCTTCGCCAGGGAGAGTTGCTGGGGTTTTTTGTCCACAGATATCCCACTTTGAGAGTGGAAATATCTTGAATGTGATTTGTGTATGATTGTAGATTTTATTCCAATCGCAGGGGTGGAATTTGCTGCTAGGAATCCATCCAGAATAGGGCACTCTGTCCGTTGCGGACTTCCTAGAAGGCATGTTCTTGTATGAGCGATCGATTTTCCCAGGCCACATTCTAGATGTTGGAGCCTTGAATTTTCCCCTGCATTCTTATAAGCTGACTTTGGTGCATATTTGGGGCATATTTGCATTTCCATATTTTTTCCTAGATCTCTACCAGAGTTTTGAGCCATCTCCACCAAATTATTGCTCCCATGGTGCTATTTAATTTACCAAGGTTCTGGAGGCCCAGACCACCTGAAGATTTGGGCTTGCAGACTTTGTCCCAGCTGACTAGGGCCCATTTTTTGTTCGGGTTGTGTCCATGCCATAGAAAGTTTCTTTGCATATTCCTTATTTTCTTTATGAATGATTGGGGGGAAGCTAGGGCTGAGAATAGGTAAGCTAGGATGGCTTGGAGGACTGACTTTAAGAGAACCATTCTAGTTGGAAGGTTGAGGGAGCGAAAGGTCTAGTTGCTAAGACGGTTGGTGATGGAGAGTAGGAGAGAATCCCAGGAGATGTTTCTAGATGCTAAGTCATAAAGAGGGAGTCCCAGGTAGTGAGAGGACAAGGTGCAGACATGGGTATTCAGAATTTGAGAAAGGTGATGTTGGATTGCCACAGGAGTATTGAAAAAGAAGAGTTGCGATTTGGCCAGATTAAAGGTGGTGCCAGAGACTTCACTGAAATAAGAGAGGATGGAGCTTAGTTTATTTGCTTCTTACGTTGTGGGGGTGTTCATTAGTAGCATGTCATCGACAAATTGGCTGTGGGAGGCTGTTGGTTGTAATCTGTGAAGAGGGAGGCCTTGGAGGGATCCATTTTGAATTGAGGCCTTGATATAACGTCCTAGACCTTCAACCATTATGACAAAAAGAAAAGGGGAAAGAGGGTCACCTTGCCTTATCCCTCTTGAGGGGGAGAAGGGTTGAGAGGGGACACCATTGACAAGGATTGAGAAAAAGGTTGAGGAAATGAGGTTCATTATCCAAGAGACCCAATCCCTGTTGAAACCGAAAGCCAAAAGGAGCGCTTTCATGTATTTCCAACTTAATTTGTCAAAAGATTTTGAAAGGTCAAGTTTTAGAAGCATACCTAGGGTGTGAGTGATTTTGAGCGAGTGGATGATTTCATGGACCATAATGACAATATCCATGATTTTCCTTCCTTCGACATATCCTGATTTCTCCTTGGAGATGATGAAGGGTAGAATTGGCTTGAGTCTTAGAGCTATGACCTTGGAAATTATTTCGTAGATCACGTTGCAAAGAGCTATGGGTCTGAAGTTCCTCAGATTTGTGACTCTTTAGTCTTTGGGTATTAGGGTGAGGAAAGTGGCATTTATTGCTGTAAGAACTTTGCTTGAGCTGCGTGATTCCTCCACCAACTGCCACACTTCCTCCCTTAGCATTGGCCAACAGGAGTGGAAGAAGTCTGTTGTGAAACCGTCTGGACCCAGAGCCTTGCCCATGGGTAACTCCTGAATAGCTTGATCCACTTTTGCTTGCGTTATTGGTGTCATGAGAGCCTCATTATGTTCCTGGGTGATTATAGTTGGGATATTTTGGGTCACCCGCTCTATTGCTGATGTGAGATCCACCTTGGGTTCTGAGAGGAGATCCTTGTAGAAGTCTGTCAGCTTGTGCGTTATTTCCTGATGATTTAAGAGGGCGTTTCCTTGCGAGTCATCCATCTTTGTGATGTGATTGATAAGGCGTCTGTGGATCATAGAACGGTGGAAGAATTTGGTGTTCTTCTCTCATTCGTTGAGCCATTGAACCCGAGATTTCTATCTCCACAGGATTTCTTCCTGCTTTTGTCTTTCTTCTAGTTGCCTTTTGATTTCAATCTCCTGTTGCTGCTGAGTGATTGTGTATCTTGCTTGAATGAATTGTCCCTGAAGGTTCTCTAGTTTTTGTTCTAGTATTTTCCTCTCCTAGCAAATGTTCCCAAAGACTTCTTTGTTCCAATTGCGCACCTGTTGTTTGAAATGTTTGAGTTTTTGATGGAAGCAGTACATTTTTGTACCCATTTATGTTTTTGCAGTGCTCCTCCATTGACGGGCTAAGTCCTGGAAATTTGGATGGGAGAGCCAAAAATTTTCAAATCTGAAGGGTTTAAGCTTGGGGGTGGAAATAGTGTCAACCTAGACCTGAACCGACCAATGGTCCAATCTTGCCTTTGGGAGGATGTTGGAGTCTACTAGGGGTCCTTCCAAGAGGAGGGTGTCCGAGATGAGGAAACAATCAAGCATGCATGCTATTTGATGGCGACCTGATCTTTTGTTGGTCCAGGTGTAGGTGTCATTATTGTTCTCAATGTATACCTATCTGAGATTCTCTATGAGTTCTTGGAATTTTGCGCTATCCTGCTCCAGGCACTTCTTTCCCCCTCACTTCTCCTCCAACATGAGAATCATCTTGAATTCGCCCCCTAATATCCATTGCTTGCCCTCCGCTAAGGAACCTAGGTAAGCAAGGTTTTGAAGAAAGAGGTCTTTGTCTTGGTTGTTCTATGGTCCATAAGCATTTGTGATCATTCCTTCCTTGTCTGAGCTGATGGCCATGTAGTGCACTGTGATGGTGCATAGAGTGGAGAATCCTTGATCAAGGATGATTGTTGCAGGATTCCATAGGATGGCCAGGCCTCCTGAAGCCCCTTTTGAGTCCATTTGATAGGATTCACAATTATGCCAACATATTTTGATGATGTCTTCTATAGTTTTCCCTGCACATTTTGTCTCTTGTATCAGGAATATATCAGGGTCTTCCATTTTGATGCAGTTTCAGAGAATCCTTTGTTTGGATCTTCCATTTAGGCTTATGATATTCCAGGTGAGGATCTTCATAGTTAACAATTAGGTGGGTAGGAAAAGGAGCTCTCTGAGAGATTGTGGATCTGTCCCGAGTTGATCATATAGTTTCCTGCTTCCTTTATTAGCAGATGAGTCGATTTTCTGCCTCGTCACTTGTTTTATTTTGGGTGTTTTCTTGGATCTTGATTTGGGTCTATTTTGATCCCCAACCTTGATGTAGCCCTTGCTGATGAGTCCATAAATACTTTGTGAACTTTCCTGAGTTGCTCCTCTGGTAAGGTTTGAAGATCCTTCTTGTTGAGTGCTTCTTCTAACTTGTCTAGGTCGATTCCTGCAAGTTCCTGCTCATCCATTTCACTGACTGTGTCTTCCTCTCTTTCTGGTTCCTTCCTTGAGACTGGGTGAGTCTGTGGATCTGCTTGGTTTGCTGGGGTTTGATAATCTTGTGATGGTTGGTCTTCCTTATGCTTGCTAGGATCTATCCCCGTAGTCTTGTGGTGGTTTTCCACTTCTTTTGCCTCTGGGAGGCAGTTGAGGGATTCAAATGAATTATTATTTGGATTCTTTTTTTCGCTGTTGGTTGTGGTCTTCTGCTACGCTTGTCTCCTTCGATTTTGCACCTAGGTAAATCCTTCCTTTGATTTCTCTTCCACTTCCCTCTTGGGGGGGGTGGGGAGGGGGTATTGAGAGGGCAGTCTCTGAAAAGGTGTCTGTGTTCATGGCATTTTTGACATCTGAAAGGAATGTGTTCATAGTCTATGGTTAGGGTCCATTTCTCGTCTTGGTATTCTAAGGTAATTGTGCCTGGCAGTGCTTTGGAGATGTTCATGTAGACACATATCCTTGCGTAAGAGGTGTATTTTCTCTGTTTGGTAGCTTTAGATGATTTGACATATTTACTCAGGGTGTTACCTAGGCCCAATAAAATTTCCTCTAACCAGAATTCTTGAGGTAGGGATTAGAAGTGAATCCATACTGGTGCGTATGCGAAGTTTTCCTTTTCTGGGCAGAAGTGGTCTGTCCAGAAGCAGAGGTAGAGGCTAGCCGAATTATAGAAATATGGTCCTCCTTCAAAGATCCTGTCCTTGCCTTCCAGGTTGTAGAATATTACTGTGAAGAAACCTTTGGAGCTCAGCTAGAGCTCATAGTCTCCCTTGGGGTTCCACCACGCCTTGATCCAGCAAGTTAGGTCCTTTTCTGTGGGCCAGAGACCTAGGAATTTACCTATGAGGGCATGGTCTCTCATGAGCTACGCATGCTCCCCTATCCTGGTGGTTTTGATGACATACCTTAGCGTAACCGAGGCTTGGGGGATACATTTTTTGGGTATCCAGACTCGAGCTGCTTTTGGATGCGAGGACTCAACATCCATGTTCGATTCTTTGCTTATATCCATCTCTTCCTGCAAATATTGGTCTCGTAAGTGCAATGGCGGCTCAAAGGATAGCCTGCACGCCCGCGAGTTCTCCGGATCATTGGCGACGATGTTGCGGTAAGAGGGGGCTTTCGCCCCCCCATCTGTTCCCATTCAGAGGGTAGCTGGTACATGTGAACCCTAAACTTGCAGAGCCAATCCAAAAACTCTATTCATATTCATTCTGTTTTTTATATTACTTCATCATCATTTTAATTATTAATAATAATTACATTAATATTAATATTGTTATTTTATATCTTAATAAAGATATTGTATAGATGTATGATAAAAAGCACAATATTTATGTTAATGTAATTATTATTAATAATTAAAATAATAAAATAAGAATATATATATATATATATATATATAATGGTAATAATCTATTTTTAAGGTCACATCTAAGCCAGACACCAAATTGACGTATGAGGCCCCCTTGTTTGTGGGATAAGGGACCCCTCTGTACAACTATTTAAGTGATAAAGTCTACAGAGGTATACATATCCTACCCCCTCTAGATTTGAACCTGTAAACTTTAAGGAAAAAACACATACTTTTAAGCATTAAATATTCAATGAAAAAATTAATTTAAAAAAATATATAACTATTTTATTTTACACATTATAATATTTATATATTTATAGTACACTTTGTCATCTTGGATACACATACGATTCACTCTCTGCAAACATGGCCCCTAATCGATGGTATGTTGCCAAACTTTTCCCCCTTGCTTCACCCTAATTTCCATTGTCCCCTAATCGATTCTTTGCTACAAAACCCTTCAAACTTTAGCCACAAGGTACCTTTGCGGAAATAAAAAAGAGAATGTAAGAAATTATTTAAAATCATTTTGAATCTTCTACAATATACTAAGTACAATATATTACCCCGGAGTGAATGGGGTAGGGTTTAGGTTTCATCGTCTTGAACTTGTCATATTTTTTAATTAATTCTGAAGCTTCAGATGGGTAGATCCATTTGATCACAAATATCTTTGTCCACATTAAGTACAAACATGTTTCAAATATGAACATATTTATATATTTTATGAAGGAATAAATAAAAAGAAGGAACTACATATATTAAGAATATTTACGTGCTCCATTAGTCATAGTTATTACAGTATTTAAATAAGTTATATATTCTTCACTAAAAACATCAAATCCCGTGCAAAGGAATTGTCATCAAGTCAACATTATTTGGTAGTTTAAAATATAGATTATATTTTATTTCAAAATAATGGAATATGTTTCCATTATAATATTATGAAATTATTTAATAAGGATGGGCCAGTTGGATTTTTCCATGTCGGTCGGTCATCGATCATTATTTATTTATTCAAGTCCAGATTCCTTTTTGCTTTCATTCTTTTTTGTGTGATATGATGTACGACACCATAAAAGAGTTTCATGGAGTTGCATTGATATCAATATTTCGATCTTTTCCTCTCGAATGATAGTTTGAATTCATTGTTACAACATAGGGGCTAGTCATCTACAAGTACATCTCCATAAGAAATCCAAATGTCATGAACCTAAAGCGGCTCTTGGTGGGTAGCAAAGGAAAAAGGCATGGTAGTACCAAAGGAAAACATTAAAGACCAAAAAAGGGAGAAATCGAGATGAATAAATGTGAAAAAAATGGAAAACATTAAACATAAAAAAAAAGGTTCTTAACCTAAAATTATTATGGGTGTAGGCATAGCAGAAGTTTCAAATTCAAAAGGACTATCTACTTGTGTTTCACTAAAAACTACATGGATATAAACAGAAACTTTGAAACCTTTTATTATACGATCGAATTTTTAATTCATGAGATAATATGATCAATCTAGCGCCGGATTGAATCAATCACAGAGGGTAGTGCACCCCATCTATGATCAAGCTTTCTTTTGTCCTGTTGTTTCTAATAGTGAGGAGGAATTGCTTGCATTTTTTTGGGGAGATCATGTTTCATCTTCGAATTGTGCATGCATTGACTACGTGTGATTTCCCTAAGCTCCATTTTTCATTGCAAATATAAGAGGTGGGATTGGAATTCTTCTCAAGAAAGAGAGGGTGGATGATGTGATAGATTGCAACTTCATTTTTAAGGATTCAACCCATGAGTTTTTGTATTACAATAGAATAATAGAGCATTGAAACACCATCCCTCCACATGTGGCATTCCACCACCGCCATCCCTCCACATGCTCACCATTCCACCACAAAAACTAATTAATTATTTGTGTCCACTCCTTAACATGGGAGTTGGTAAAAAGTAATCATGGGACAAGTTGTGAAACTTAACCATATGAGGAAAAACTTTCTTGAAACTTGTAAATTGGTAAAAGTCAAAAAGTAAATTTGAAAGAGTTGCGTTGATTTTTTCCACTCTTCTCCATGCCAAGACTTGACATCACCAAAAAAAAATGTAAAATATTAATAATGAAGAGGTACATGTTAAAAGTTAAGTAAACTTGTTTATATTTGCAAATCATGGTTCGTGGCAATTGATAAACCACCACAATAAATTATTAATCATATTATATAAAAGTGAAATAGTAAACAAGTTAAGTAATGATAAAATGACACATTCATAAATGCAAGGAAGTTAATGCTTACAATCTCATTCATTTATTTGGAGATTATGGTGAGAATATGCCAACATCTTTAATTCCTGACCCTAACTCTATACTTTGTAATTAAAAGGCTGGTTAATTCATCGATTCTAATAGGGGGTAATTCTATCCGTGTAAGAACCCATTTACTTTGTTTGTTATGTTCATTTCCTTCCTAAGCAAAACCTATTTTTCGTGGGAATAGGTGACTGAACTTGCCCTAGTTTCAGAAGCAAGTGAACATTGGTTCATGTGGGTGTTGCGTAGTCCGTCATGTATCTTTTTCTCCATCGAATAAAAAAATATTTCCAAACTCCTAATAGAGGAATTCAAGAGTTTGACTAGGGATGAAAAACTTGTTGTTTCATGTGATCCTTTAATTCCTATTCTCATCCATCCATCCACAAGCAATTTTCTTTCTCACTATAACTCGAATTATATGCTACATAGAATATCACATGGAGTTCTGATGATTTTTTGACCTCTTTTGGTGGAACAGAGGATGAATATGAGTATACTATTAATGATTCTAAGGTGGAAGTTGTAGCAAATATGGAAAGTGATGAAATTTTTAGCAAATATGAAAAGTGATGAATTCTTAAGGATATAATAAGTGGAAAGAGAAACTAGGGAGTTTATGGAAGGAGAAAGTGGGATGAGGGTAAGGGAGAGTAAGGGAATTGAAGGAGACGACACAATGAGTGCAATGAAAGAAGGGGGTAGTTCATACAGAGCCATGGCCACTACAATCTCTGAGTGGACAAAAAATGGAAAAAAACTCTACAACCATAATGACAACACATATATTTCCAATTGGGAAGACGTTAGGGATTTTTATGTCGATGGTTATGATCAATCCAAATGTAACACCTTGCCTTGAATATTATGATAGTTTTATTTCACTAGATTGGAACCAAACAATAGATAAAGAGAGAAACAAAATACTAGACCTATGAAAATGTTTTATTCTGCCACATAAAAGACACCAATTATGTTGTGAACCCATGGAAAGAGAGTTGTTGGCATAGGGGCAGACCCAGGGTTCAACACTACAACAACGCACCAACAAAACCCTAACTACCGGCCCTTTCAGCAACACCTGTGAAGCAGATGAAGTCTCACCTAAGGTAGAGGCAGGGGTGGTTGCAGGAATCAAATGTCTGCAACCTTAGCTGGGACACAGATCTATGATTATAATACTTAATACAACTCTTAGCACTGTCAGTTCCTTAATATGTAATCACTATTCACTTCACTGATACAACAAAGCTTCGTAGTAGTCACAACAATCTACAGTATTCAAGAACTTAGCATATAAAAATGGATCAAAATGAGCATATCAAGCACTAATCATCACTATCTAGATCAGATATAACATTCTCACATATGATAATGTAATATACCAAATATAAAAAGTATGCAGAACATAAATAAAATGCTAGAAATGGTAGAATAACAACAATATAACCATAATAATCACCACAATAACACTGAAATGATATAAGAATAACAACAGAAATAACACTATGATTCTGAGAGCAATGTTCATGGGCCTCTTCGAGGGGGCAACCTCTAGTCGAGCAGAGATCTATTACAATAATCTCCAAGCTAGGGTTCTCATACCCTCGACTCCTATTTATACTAAATATGTCTATCAAAAGAAGCATCTAGACGAAGATCCTTCTAGAAGCGGAAGCTTCTATTAGGTATTCTTACCTTCGACTTATTCTATTTTATTGCAAGGCCTTATTAATATTGACCTTTATTACATCCGAATATATTGTTCTACCTATGTGCGGTTTAGGACCCTAACATGTCCCCCCCCTTAAAAACAACCTTGTCCTCAAGGCTTGAGATGTGGAAATTGTTGCAGAATGGTAGTTGGTTCCCCAGTGGCATCTGCTGGAGTTGTATCTTTCCATTGGATTAACACTTCCTTGATGGTTCTCTGACGTAGGCGACGCTCACGCTGGTCCAAAACTGCTTGTGGTTGTATCAAAATGGATCCTTCTTCAGCTAACTCGGGAAGGTTGGTTTGAATTTGAAACTTAGTTCCAATCACCTTATTTAAGAAGGAAACATGAAAAATAGGTTGTAGCTTCGAATGACTGGGAAAAGCTAACTGATAGGCCACTTGTCCCACACGCTTGAGAACCGTATAAGGACCATAAAATTTGGGTGCTATCTTCTGACAATGCTCTCCCTTGAGGGGATTCTGCTTGTAAGGTTGCAGGCAAAGAAACACCTAATCCCATTCTTCAAATTGACATTCAGAGCGACCTTAATCTTCTTGTTGCTTCATGCGATTATGTGCCATGACCAAATTCTCTTTGAGGGTACGGAGAATAGCCTCTCGAACTGTAAGTGTTTGGTCAACCACCTGGACCTTCGAGACACTAGGTAAGTATGAGAGAATTGAAGGTGGCTTATGTCCATATACCACTTCAAAAGGAGTCATGCGTGTAGTTGTATGGTATGAAGTGTTGTACCACCATTCAACTAGGGGTAACCATTGAGCCCATTGATTTTTCCTTTTTGAGGCAAAATACCTCAAATATGTTTCCAAACACTTGTTGACAACTTCTATTTCACCATTAGTCTGGGGATGATAAGCTGTACTAAGATGCAATTGGGTGCCTTGTAGCTTGAAGAGTTCTTGCCAAAAATTTCTTATGAAAGTTGGGTCACAATCAGAAACAATAGAGTGTGGCATGCCATGGATCTTGAAGGCCCGATCCATGAAAATTTGAGCCACCATGGATGTTGTAAATGGATGTTGAAGAGCGCATAAATGAGCATACTTGGAAAGGCGATCAACAACCACCATGATGATTGATTTATTTCCCGATTTGGGTAAGCCTGTAATAAAATCCATAGAGACGTCCTTCCAAATAGCAGGTGGAATCGGGAGCGGTTGTAGTGTGCTCAAAGATTTGACTGTTTCTCCCTTGTTGCGTTGACACACATCACATTCGACGACAAAATTACGAATGTCCTGTTTCATACCATCCCAGAAAAAAGAACGTTTGACCTTGTCATAGGTATTGGTGAACCCTGAGTGCCCTGTTGTCGGTGTAGCATGAAGCTCAGAAAGTACCATGGATTTAATATTTGATTGTTTACTTAAATACAAACGACATTTGTATCAAAGCTCATCATGGAGCCAAGAGTACCCTAGGGAAGCTGGATCACTGGACTGCAATTGTTGGATCAACTGCGAACTTTTGGGATCTTGTAGCCATTCCTGGCGAACAGCTTGGAGCCAATCTGGTACAATGAAGGAAAGAGAAAAAAGGGATCCTTCATCTTCATATTTGTGGGAAAGTGCATCCGCAACCACATTTTCTTTTCCTTTCTTGTAAATGATCTCATAATCATAGTCAAATAGCTTAGTTACCCATTTGTGTTGCTCCATGGAGGAAATGTGTTGTTCCAAAAAATACTTGAGGCTTTGATCGTATGTCTTAATTTGGAAGTGTTTCCCCAATAGATAAGGGTGCCACAAATCAATGGCATGCAAAATAGCCAACATTTCCTTTTCATAGATAGATTTGCCCAGATTTCTTTCAGATAGTTGCTTGCTGGTAAAGACCAAAGGCAAACCCTCTTGCATAAGGACAACACCAATTACTTTCCCTGAAGCATCACATTCCAAGACAAAGGTATTTGTGAAATCAGGAAGGGCCAGGACTAGAGTGGTGCACATGGCCATCTTCAAGGTTTGAAAATCTTGAGCAGCAGTTGGAGTCCAAGTGAAAGAGTTCTTTTTTAGGAGAGCAGTGAGAGGTGTTGCAATCTTTCCGTAATT
>SNQJ01S0003484.1:15158-57798 GCA_010110895.2 Picea sitchensis
AGATTGCAAGGTGTTGAAGCGAGCTTCCAAGTCTTGGCTACGAGTATGGGCCATGAGGATGGGGGAACTGAAAAGGGGCGGGCAGGGTCAATTTTTTTTTCCGAAAAATGATATGGATGAATGTGATAAGGGAGAAGAGATGAATCCAATGGAATAGGTCTCAAATAATGGTGAAAAAATTTCCAAACTTCTATTTTTTATTTTTTATTTTTTTTACACCTGTGGAGTTATACTTCGGTCTGAAGAATACTGCAGAGAGGAAATTCCCAAATGCTTAAACAAAAATAAATGTGTATTTACTTGGTAGCCCGAACACAGTTGCACGACACTAGATCTTGTTCGTTTTAATTTGTTTAGGTTTCTGTCCCCAAGGGTTAGGTATTCAAGGGTTCTACAGACAAGGGTTTGCCCTGTTCTATAGCTCTCTGATATACGTGCGGGGTCCAACAGTAGTACTCGGCCCAATATCTCAGGGCACTAACTAAGGAGGACAAACCATACCCTTAGCTGTACTACCCGACTACCCAGTTACTAGAGAGTATCTTCCGGAGCCATGTTCTTGGTGGCACTATAACAGTCAGGTGGCCGATCGATTTATCTAAAGAGGGATTTAGGAAATCAAGGTAAATCCATACACGGGTGTTTTCTGATGTGATACCACTTGAAGGGTTACCAACAGGGGTTACAAAGGTGACCAACAGATGTGCGATTAAGAACCACTTTTATTTCCAGCGTGTATGAATCCCTCAACCACGGGTTTATGCACATAATGACAGATCTCTGTGGCTTAAAGACCTTGGAATACGTCTCTACCCTAAAAAAAATTACCCACAATGTTTTCCAAGGAAAGTGATCTGATACCACTTGTAATATACCAGATATAAAAAGTATGCAGAACAGAAATAAAATGCTAGAAATGGAAGAATAACAACAATATAACCATAATAATCACCACAATAACACTGAAATGATATAAGAATAACAACAGAAATAGCACTATGATTCTGAGAGAAATGTTCACGGGCCTCTTCGAGGGGGAAACCTCCAGTCGAGCAGAGCTCTATTACAATAATATCCAAGATAGGGTTCGCATACCCTCAACTCCTATTTATACTAAATATGTCTATCAAAAGAAGCATCTAGAGGAAGATCCTTCTAGAAGTGGAAGCTTCTATTAGGTCTTCTTACATTTGACTTATTCTATTTTATTTCAAGGCCTTATTAATATTGACATTTATTACATCCAAATATATTGTTCTACCTATGTGCGGGTTAGGACCCTAACAGATAAGCACAAAACAAGTAGATATATCCAACTATATCCAAGCACTTAGCAAAATAAGACATAGACTCATTAAGACAAGCACAAAGAATCATAACACAGTGTCTACGTTGTTCACCCCCACCCCGGGGCTACGCCCACCAACTCTTCTTCTTTATTGTCTTCAATCAATTGGTTACAAGCACAGAGCCTCAAAACCCTTACTCCGCACAAGACATAAGATCTGTACAGCTCGCTAGATCCTTTTTCCTTGCACTACAACACAAATCCTTCTACAGTCTCTCACAGGGACTTGCACTCAGCTTTGCAAGTCTTACACAGGATGCACAAAGCCTTGATCACACAGATTCAACTCTTGGCACTTAGCCTACATCAAATAGATGTCAATTTCACTCCTTCTCTATATGGCCTAGACATCTATATATACATACAAAATAGGCCTAAACATGGGTAAACCCATGGGCCGACATCCCAATCCTGTTACATAATCCCAAAAACTCCAAAAGGACCCAAAAGTGGGCCAAGATCCCGTGATCTCTGCTTCGTCTTGCGCTCCTCCTTCGACAGGCTGTCGAAGTCCCAAAATAGGTCAACATGACCAAGAAACTCCCAAAAATTGGTCAAGGGCCAACAGGCCCCCAACACTCACTTGTGACTCGTCCTGAGTCACTTCGGTTTGATCAATTCTGCCTCGAACGCCTTGAGCTTGGATCAAGATGCTTTGACTTGCTGCTTTGTTGTGGCCTCTTGTTCAGTGAACTCCTTGATCACTACGTCATTCACTAGCCCTTCTACGCATTGTTCTGCTATGACGACGGGTTGTTCTAGCTCTTCTCCTTGTCTCTCGACCTATGTAAACAACAAGCATGCCTTATCTTGCACTGGTTGAAGTTGTTGGGTGACTTCCATCACTTTTATTTGAATCATATGGATTTGTTGATGTGTTGTACATTGTTCATGAGACCTCTTCATTTTGTCTACAACTGACAGGGCCTTCAACTACGCCTATAGTGTATCTGTGTGTTGCTTCGCTTCGTGGAGCTGTGACTCCAGTGCCTGTAACTCCAGGTTATCAATGAGGTTTTCATATGTTTAAGCGCTCCAGTTACTCAACTTCTTGCACTCCAAGGCAAGAGATTTTAATCTGTCAACTGCACTGCGAGAAGTTGCCTCCCTTTGGTCTCGTACATCTTGAGGGGTCTTGGGCACAGTGCGGACCTCCAAGTCGGCTATGCGCTGTTGGAGCTGATGGATTACGTCTTCGAGTTGTTCCACTTGATGTGTAACTCATTCTTCAGCCTTTACTTCAATGACTGTCACATAGCAAAGTGCTCTATGAACCATCTCCTGTACTTTCAATTGCTCTGCGAGCAACTGTTCCTTTTCTTTATGCAGCTGGGATTTTTCTTCATTGAACCTCTCTTGTAGAGTAATATTCTTGCGTTTGGAAATACCGTGCTTCTCTAGAAGGAATTCTTGTGCTTGCGCCAAAGCCTAGGTGGTTTGCGATGTCTCCTCCTTTGCTCGTCGAAGGCGAGCTTAGACTGTATCAGTGATCCGGTGGAGTTGAGCTGGCTCATCTCCTATTTCTGGTGTTCCTGCTGATAGAGGCATAGTAGAACCTGTGTAGATAGACTATAGTGCCTGTTTCACTTCTTGAAGTTAAACCTTGATCTAACTGAACACCTGCTCCTGCTTGGCTTCCTGCTTCTCTGCTATCTCCAGCGAAGCATCATTCAGTGTTGCGATGATGAAGTCAAAGTCATCTGAGGTAAGGGTGGTCTCAAACATAGTCCTGGTTGCTTTCAATTTCTTCCTTGATGAAGGTTTCAGAGGGGAAACCTTCCTTTTCTTCGAGGGGTCCTCCTCATCTCTAGGCGGTGTGAATTCGCCTTTCTTCTGTTCCACTTTTGTTCCATCTATCTCTTCGTCATCACCTCCTTTCTCAGGTGAGATAGAAACAGTCTTCACCAAGGTAATGTGGACATCTTGGGATTCTTCATTTTTCTTGGTCTTGCTCGGTCCAGGTGTATCGTGCGTTGCTTCTAGACTATCGATATTAGATAGCTCCATGGGGTCTGCTGGGACAAGGAGGTTTGCCAACCATTCCTTGGTGATTTCCTCTAAATCCTTCTCTGTCAAATTGTAGTATGACTGCAACTATTGTTTATGCTCATCAATGTGCACTGTGATATAGATGAAATGGTGGTCCATGCTAAATTTCATCAATGGCCTAAACCTATGGAGTGTGTTCGGGGTTATGCGAGGTTCAGACTAGATAGCGGTCTTTAGCTTGTTGTAATAAGTGTGAAAGACAACATTTGATTTCCACTGCTTCTTCATGTCATTGGAGTACCACAACGTACTGAACTTCATGACCAGTGTTTCAAAGCGATCGATGTCCGGGAAGGTCGCACCTTCCGACATCTCCCAGGCGATGAACTTGATTAAGATGAGAAGCCAACTAAAGTGTAACTCATATCCTTGGTATTGTGCTTCCCTGCAGTCTAGTTCTAATTGGTTCACCAAGTACTTCACCGAATTCATGTGTAGGCCCTCCGCACACTTCCCTGTGAGGTCTACTACAAATCCAGTTACTTGGGTGGGACGGTTCTTGCGAACTAATTTCCTTGCAATCAGTTGAAAGGCCAGGTGGACTATTTTTCTTTGGATAGAGGCTACCTTGTAGTCTCGCGTGCCCTTATCTACATCTCCATAAGTATCCTTTATCCTCTAGGCGAGAGCGTGATTTGCGGTCTTTCTGGGGTAGATATCCTATGGGTCGGGGCCTTGCATGCTTAGACCTGTGATCCAATTGATCAATGTCGGATCCACTATGATGCATCAGTTCAACCACAAATAACCTCCATGATAGCAAGACAACATTAATTTAACACATGCATTCACCTCCTGGTGTTTCCCGTAGTGTGAAATCTTCATAACATTTAGTAGGGTGGATCGTGTGAGGTTATGGGTCCATGACTGAGGGGTAATATTTGAGTTGTTTCATTTGGTTCTCGTCAAATACTTATGCGGGGAGAGCATGCTATAAACCTTCCTATCGTCGAGGTTGAAGTCGCTAAACTTCAATGCTGCGAGCTTATTCTGGTCAACACGAACTGCACACACTTCTTTCAGAAGGTACGCAGTGACCAACGCATATTCAAAGTATTTGGGCACACTGTCTCAGTTTATTGCATCGCACAAAGGTGGTATATAGGCAGGTAGGATGCTCGGGATCAGTTTAGCGTTCACTAATTCATCCTTGTGCTTAGTTTTCCTTTCACGGGACGATACAGCTCTGTGGGCAGTGGATGGAGAGGTCGACAGTCCTCTCATTGACGATGCTTGTATACCTGTAGACACTCCTCTCTCTGACATGAATCTATTTGTCATCAAGTCAAGGAGAACTTCTGTCACTGATTCTTCAACTACGATGAGCTCGCCGGACATACGCGCTTGGGATTAATATTATCGGGGTCATGGTGGACTTAGAAACTGCACTAGAATAATAACAAGGGTGCAATGATCACTGTACGCAATTCGTTCAATCTGCGGGCTTCAAATTCTCAGTTAGCAAAAGTGTTCTCCATGCATGGCACGAAGGGATAAGTAGGAAACTTGGAAATGATTCATTTGCAACGGTTATGGGCCCCTATTAACTCTTGTTCGATCCGTTATGGCAGGGTCCAACGGTCTGATGATGAACCTTTATTTCTTTTCTGACCGTTCGGGGTGAAATTCGAAAAAATATATCAGCCCCAACAGCTATATTACTTCGCCATGGCGAAGTTCCATGTGTCATTATTCTGATATCCCAATGAAGCTCCAATTCTGCAAATTTTCTTTCTGCGAATCTCCCTCTAGAATATTTTGTAACTTAGCCCTCTTCTTAATTAGCTTTCTGGCCTTCTTTCCAATGAGCCTCATCTTGGTAGTCTCTTTTCCATTTCAATTCTTATCATCTTTTAACATAGTCACTGCACGTTATTGAGATTATTTCCTAGGATTTAGGGGTAATACCTTTTCTTTATCTGGAGTATGTACTTCAATCTTCTGTGGGTCTCCTAATTTTCTTGCAACTTTGACATCAATGTTTCTAGTGACAACTAGCTTCGATCTGTTCTCTCGTTCTTCAATCAATTGTGCGATCCTTCTAGCCATGAAATCTTTTAAGTCTTTTTTCTTCTGCTCCAAATCTTCTTCTTCTTCCTTTCATCTAGCTTAAGCTCTGTCAATCCAAGGTTTTCCTATTAGCATGGTAAATGAGGTGTTGTCTTCAATAAAATTAATAATCTCAAAGTCTTCCTCTACTGAAGTTCCATTAACGTTCATAGGTATCTGAGGGAGTCTCCCACATAAGGTTACCAACTTTCCTCTGAATAACCCTATTCCTCCTAGTGAAGGGATCATAGCAGGCCTTCCTGTAGCTTCTCAAGTTCTTTCTGTCATGATATTCACTTGTGTTTCCTCATCTAGAACACAATCAATGTCGAAGTCCCCTATTCTTTCTTGAATGCATTCTTTGTCTTTCAAAATATATGATAGTCTAACATGTCGATGGTCATCTAAGGTGTCTTTCATCTATAATAATACCTTCTCTGATTCTTTTTGGGATTCTGTTGTAGCCTTAGTTTCTGGATCTGTCTTAGGGTTCTCCTAGTTCAGATTCATTCTTTCAAGCGTAACGATCATTCTAGGGAAATCCAACACTTCATGGTCCATAGCCTTACAACAAAGACAACTAGGTCTTCTTCCATGGCATTCCTTAGCCAGATGTCCCAGTCTTCTGCAACTATAACAAAGGGTTAATCCTCTCTTTCTTTTAAATGATCCCCAACCTCTTCTGTACTGCACACTAGGATCGTATGAACTAACCTGCAACAAATTCTTTCTAGGATCCTACATCCATTTTCTAGTCCAAACATCTTTTTTATGCATAGGTATAACATATCTTCCATGATTCTTATCATATCTATTCATATCAAAACTTCTTTTATCTATTAGTGCCCTAGTTTTTAAGCTAGGACATAATCTATCAATCATACCTAGATTCATACTCTAGAAACAAAAAAATCTACTTATCTTACTTTAATAGAGCACAAAGCTTTCAGATCTAAAACTTTTAAACTATTCTTACCTTTATCAGAGCACAAAGCTTATAGATCTTACCTCTTTTATTCTTACCTTTCTTAGAGTGCCAAGCATTCATATCTTGCCTCTTTCCCTCAGATCTGAACTTCTTTCTTTAGATTGGGTTCCTTTCTTTCAGATCTGGACTTCTTTCTTTAGCATAGAGTTTTATAAGTCAAGTAGAATATTGCGCGCTAGGGAACAGATCTACACACAGAGCTTTCACAATTTCAGGGTGGATCTTTGCAAAAATCTTATTTTTTCTTAGTTCCCAACAATCACAGTTTCAGGTCCCGACAACGGAACCATTTTTTGGCACAGGGGTAGACCCAGGGTTCAACGCTACAACAATGCACCAATAAAACCCTGACTACCAGCCCTTTTGGCAACACCTGTGAAGAAGATGAAGTCTCACCCAAGGTAGAGGCAGGGGTGTTTGTAGGACTCAAATGTCTGCAACCTTAGCTGAGACACAGATCTGTGATTATAATACTTAATACATATCTATCCATCGTTAGTTCCTTAATATGTAATCACTATTCACTTTTCTAATACAACAGAGCTTCACAGTATTCACACTAATCTACAGTATTCAAGCACTTAGCATATACAAATGGATCAGAATGAGCATGTCAAGCACTAAGCATGACTATTTAGGTCATATCTAACATTCTCACATATGATAAGCACAAAGCAAGTAGATCTATCCAACTATATCCAAGCACTTACAAAAAGAAGACATAAACTCATTAAGACAAGAACAAAGCATCATAACACAGTGTCTACGTGGTTCACCCCCACCCTGGGGCTACGTCCACCAACTCTTCTTATTTATTGTCTTCAATCAATTGGTTACAAGCATAGAGCCTCAAAACCCTTACTCTGCACAAGACATAAGATTTGCACATCTCGCTAGATCCTTCTTCTTTGCGCTACAACACAAATCCTTCTACAGTCTCTCACAAGGACTTGCACTCATCTCTGCAATTCTTACACAAGATGCACAAAGCCTTGATCACACAGATTCATCTCTTGGCACTTAGCCTACATCACATAGATGTCGATTTCACTCCTTCTCTATATGGCCTAGACATCTATATATACATACAAAATAGGCCTAAACATGCGTAATCCCATGGGCCGACATCCCAATCCCGTTACATAATCTCAAAAACCAAAAAGGACCCAAAAGTGGGTTGATATCCCGTGATCTCCGCTTCGTCTTGCTCTCCTCCTTTGACAGGTTGTCGAAGTCCCAAAATAGGTCAACATGATCGAGAAACTCCCAAAACTTGGTCAAGTGCCAACAAGAGTGGTTCTATAGTTGTGGTTAAGTTCCATTGTAGAAAGGTGAAACCCCCCTTTGGACAAATACCCCCTCTTTCATCGAAAGACAAAAGAAAACAAATGGACACTAACTTCCCTTTAGACCTATTTATACAACTAAATGAGAATAATGAGATGGGTGACTTACCTTCTTACACCATTTTTCCTCACTACTCTAGCCTTTGACCTTGTTGACCAAGCTCCTAGGTGCAAGAAAAAACCTACAAAGCACAAATAGAAACTACATTCCTCTACACAAGATTTTCAAGTGAAAATAGATATACCTATGATGAATCTCACAACAATAGACATGCATGATCCAATGACACAAAATATGAAGGGAATAAGCCATTGTATGTATTAATGGAAAGCCATAATGAAGCACTTACAATCCAACGTTGACATTGCATCAACTCCTCCAAGCTCTCCCATCTATCCCTCTCCTGAATGTCTCAAGATCAAAATTGTGATGCAATGAAATGATTTAAAATAAATTGTTTTCTATTTCCTTACTTTCAATGAAATATTTCAATGTCAAGTCAAAGGATTATGAAGAAAAAAATCCAAACAAAACATGCACTCAAGAAAGAATTGAAAAAATCCAAATGTGAGACTGCTTCTAACACAATTTCATACAAAAACACATAGAAAGAAAGTAGAGAATAACACTTCTTATAACCTTGGAAATTCAGTGTTAAGAATCAAGGATTAATGTCAAGTTGCAATAAGACAACAAATCTTCAAACACTCAAAGGATCAAAACCTTTAGGCTTTACAAAGAAGACCATAAGAAGCTCAAAAACAATGCTCAAAGCAACACTTGAAATACCAGATCAATGAGGAGGAATTCAAAATAAATAAAGTGAAACACTTAGAAAGCCTTGAAATCAAAATAACAAAATTTTGAAAACCTTCTTGATGAGGATCAAACTATGAGAAATATAGGTCCTTTGAACAAAGGATTAGGTTAACCCAAAGAAGCCATGCACATTTCACAATTTAACGTATTTGCAAACTCAAATGAGGCAAGAAAAGGTGATAATTACTCAAATTCAATCAAGTAAAGCCAAAATCAAGTTCTGATGACTCTAATGCAAAGATTTGCGTAAAGAATCTAATAAAACAAAGGCAAAATGAGCTCAAAACTAACCCACGAAGGATATCAATGGTCCCGTAATAAGGTAGATAGAGCATTGAAAAGAGGTCAACGCTCATCAAAACACTGATAGGGAGTGTCGATAATGGTTTTCAACACTCTGCAAGGAACTACGAGGGAACATTGAAGTTTGGAAGTGGTTGAAAAAGAACAATTTTTTTCCCATATTCAACAAAGATTAGGATGAGTTCAAGAATCAAAATTAAAAAGAATCAAGAGACAAAAAATATTAAACAGACTAGAAGAAACCAAGGAAATACTATTAAAAGTTCGTTCCCTAGTGGATTCACCAATTTTCTGTTGTGGTTAAGTTCCCCATGTGGATTGGTGAAACTACCTTTGGACCAAGATCCCCTCTTTGATTCAAATATAGAAGAAAACAAATGGACACTAAATTACCTTTAGACCTATTTAGACAACTAAATGAGCAGAATGAGATGGGTGACTTACCTTCTTACGACGGTTGTCCTCGATACTCCAACCTTTGACCTTGTTGACCAAGCTCATAGGTGCAAGATAAAACCTGCAAATAACAAAGATAATCCACCTTCCTCTACACTAGATTTTCAAATGAAAATAGATCTACCTATGATGAATCTCACAACAATAGACATGCATGAGCGAATGAAAAAAAAAATGAAGGGAATAGGCCAAGTTATGTATTAATGGAAAGCCATAGTGAATCACTTACAATCTAACATTGACATTGCAATAGCTCCTCCAAGCTCTCTTATCCAACCCTCTCCTAAATGTATCAATATCATAATTATGATGCTCTAATGGATTCTCCCCCCTTTTCACCTTGGAATGCACTCATTATATAGGATTTTCGATGGTTGACCATCATGAAGTATTTTAGGAAATGCTTCAGAATTTTTCTCCGTAAGTTGAGATTTATCTTATGTCATGGATATTCAGTTTACTTAAGATGGGGCCACGATGTATGAATCGAATCATTGACTTCATATTCTTAGAAATAAGCCTTATAATAAGGTGCTCTATCCATATCTAACCACTTCTACACTCCCTCAACACTAAGCACATAGTTTTTTCAATGCTCCCTATACATGAGCAGGGGAGTGTTGACCTTAAAAAATGGTCAAAATCTCAATGTAAAAGGCATTATTTTTACCTTCTCATGTTGATTTTTTCTCCTCCACAATGGATAGGGATTATGACAAATGTTCTTCCATGGTGTCAAAGTTTCGACACTTAATAAAGTGCATGCGACACTTAGTAATGTGCATACGACACTTGATAAAGTGCATGCAATAGTTAGTAAGGTGCATAAAACACTTATGACACTTAAGTGCGACATTTGGTGGTGTGACATTTAGGTGTGTAACAACTATGCTATTTTTTTTTTCGAAATGTTTTACATCACCACACAAAATCCACCAATAGAGATGTGTAGTGATTCATTTCTTTTTTTTTAAAGGTGGAAAACTTATTATATCTTAGTGGTCAATCAAGGAAAACCATATACCCTTAAATGAATCACGTGTAGTCTATAAAACATAGACTTTCACTCTTGTGAGATGCCTTTAGATCTTAGGTTGTTAACTCATGTCCTTACATCCAAAAAAAACAAACTCTTAACCAATCAAAAATAAATTTTAATTTTTTATTAATATATTTTCAATTTATATCTCATATTATTATCAATTTTTTTCTTTTTTAATTTCATATTCTTATTATTTTTTCTATTTTTATATGATTGCTTTAAATTTTTGTATAACATATATAAATTTTGGTTTAGTGTTTGGGATGAGATGTTTTATGACTATTTTATATTTAGATAAGATATAAAATTTTCATATAAAAACAAAATGTTTAAACTATAAATTTAACATGTATTTAATAAATTAAATTAATGTTTATATAATAATTTATATTTATATTTTACAATGGTATTAAATCATATATTTTTTATTCATTTATTTTATCAATAATATTTATGGATTTTTTTTAGTTTTATAAGTATTTGGTCATGTACAGAATTTATCCTATTAGGAAAGTATTTTTTATTCTAGTTTATTTAAATTTATATTCATATTTTATAAAACAAAAAAGATAATTTATGGATTTTTTTGAGTTTTATAAGTATTTGGTCATGTACATAATTTATTCTATTAGGAAAGTATTTTTTATTTTATTTATATTTATATTTTATAAAACAAAAAGATAAAAATAGTATTTTCTAGCCTATTCTCTAAGAAAGAGAGCATTATTGTTTTCAAGATGGACATATTAAATTTATTTTGAGGTTCTACATTGAGATGTAAAATATAAGGACATGAATATATAAAATTGTTTTATTAAGTTTGAACATAAATGTTTGTAGCAATGATAACTATAGATATATCAAAAGAAAAAAAAAGAAAAAACCTGCGTAACAACATCTAATGTGTCCAACTTCTAGTTGGGTCATGTTACTGCTAAGCTGACTTGGTGAAAATTTCTGATATTAAATTTATATGCAGAAATATTACTCAGCATGACATTTATCTACATGTAATTTTCTATTGTTGCCTAAAAAGTAAATATAATTGTTTAATTGTGCATAGAAACAATTAAATAAAATACAATAGCATTCAATGACATAAACAGGGATTTAAATGCATCATTTTGTTCACATCATGCAACAATAACCAATTTTAACTCATAATAACTTGCACAACAATTATATCAACAATTAACATGAATAAACACAACACATAAAAACACTTATCTTAATGAAATGTGCAACCTGCTGTAGAAGACAAATGTTCCTCCCAACCATAACCTTGATTTTATAGTGCTCAACAACAAGACACCTCCAAGTTGGGGATATGAATCCACAAGCGACGAAGGTCCCTGAGGCTGGATAATGTCCCCCTTTCAACAGTTAAATTCTCAACTAATTTCATTCCACCAACAAAATTCCCCTCAACCTGCACAACCCAAAGGATGGAATCCCACTTCAATACTCATAGTCCCTCAGGCCTTTCCACTCCCCTCCAAGGATTCCAACACAGGTTGGATACAAATGTTAATTGTTGGGACCTCGAAAATTCTACAGCTGCAACCATGCACCTCTTTAGTGAATTTTGATAAACACATCACTCCCATGGACAAAGCATATTTTTTCATGAGATTACAACTCCAAACATCAGCCAAACATGTCCACCACAATTTCCTTCAATATCCCACACTCAAAACTCTATTGTTGGCCAGAAGACTCCATGTAAAAAGTACTCTTTATGCAAAAACATGAATGTGTAAAATCTGGTCTCCTACCCATAGAAATTTCCTCTCTTTCTCTTTCTTGCTTGACTTTCACTCTTCCCCAAGATGATTGTACTTAACCTCCATGCTCTCAATAACTATGGGAAGTAAATCTTACACCAACCCTCTTACATGAATTCAATGATTGGGCTCTAGAACACTCAGAAAGTAATGGAAGCTTTATGGCAAGGACAATTTAGAGAAAAAAAATAGGAAATGGTTTTTGGTTTAATAGATATGGGTAACTCTCCCCCTGGGACCCTCATCCTCTCTTTTGGATACTTAGCCCCCAATATCTGCATGTTTCCATTTGTAGATAGTGATACATTTCATTCATTATATTTCAATTTACATTGTTCACATATTGGCCCTCGGCCATACATCACATTTACGACATACATCGCTTGGCTCTCAGCGACATACTACATTTACCATACATATCACTAGTTTGGGTTTTGAAAACAGGGATGTTACATTCCCCTCCCATACAAATTTCACTTTCCTTGGTGCACATAACCATATAGTTTACACATTGACATATATATAAACATTACATCAAAATACTTGATAATTCCACAACTTAATGATCCATGCAATAATGCCATCCAACAACTTCCCTTTCCCCTCAACCCACACTTCTGTTGGACAAGAAATTTCAGAGTTGTGGCTTATCATCAACAATATAAATCAAAAGTGCATAACAAGTAACCCCAGATTCACATTACACCAGAATTTACATGGAAACCCAAATGGGAGAAAACCACAAAATGATTTCTTGTATATATCGAGAATACATTCATAACAAGAACCAACTTCCCAATTCTCTAGCACCAACTGGAAGGAGGCACCAACCCCCTAATTTATAGGAACCAACTTGAAGAAAGCACCAACTCCTTGAGTTCTCCGACATCAACTGGAAGGAGGATAAAACCCCCTTTCCTTGCCCCGTCTTGCCACCTTGAAATATAAGTATATAATCATTGTCATTGCCACTGATATTGTCATTTCCAATGTCACCAATAAATCAACCAACTTTTCATTGTCATTTTCACATCAATCAACATGTCACCATCACTATCACATCAACCAACCTATCATTGTCATTGTCACATCAATCTGTGACTACCACTATCACATCAACCAACCTATCATTGTCACATCAAAATGTGACTACCACTATCACATCAACCAAACTTTCACTGTCACATCAACCTTTGACTACCATTTTCACATCAACCATTCACTGTCAACATGCCACATAAACTTGACATTGCCACTGTCACTGCCACTGTCACTGGAATACCATCATCAAACTGCCACCACTGATGATACTCAACATTAACAAAACTAGATCCTCTCACATGGATCATATACCAATAAAATCTCTCAATCAGATGCTCAAACATCACCAAATAATACCTCTAGTCATGTTCCAAATGTGTACCAAGCATGTGCCATACCATGCACTGTACCTGTACCAAATTGTGCATCAATCATACACCAACACCTGTACCAAACTGTGCATCAAACATGCACCAAAACATGTACCAAACTATGCATCGATCATGCACCAAACCTGTATCATACAATGTACCAAAAATATGCCTCAACCATATACCAAATCACTCATGACATGTCTCAATCATGCCATATACCATGTACCATAGGATATAATCAATGAAGTGCATCGACAAGGTACCAAACAACCAAGATCATATACCAAGTATATGCCTCAACCCTACACTATCAACCATGTACATCAACCATATACCATATCACTCATGATATGTCTCAATCATGCCACACACCATGTACCAAAATATGCAATGCATGTACCTCAAACATGTTCCATAACAATATCAATAAGTGCCTCAAACATGCATCAATATCACTATGAAATGTACCTCATACATGTGCCACCATATACCAAGTGTGTATCTCAACCATGTAATAACATCACTATAACATATACCAAATCAGATACCAAGATGTTCTTCTAAAAATGTATAATATCATCACCAAAGTGTACCATATCATGTACCCTCATCAACATGCCTCAAGAATGCTCCATAACATGACAAGCATAACCCTCAAAACAAGCACATAAGAATACATGTAACCTGTAGCCACCCTGTTGTATCAAGTCTCAGAAAAAAATACCTGTTTGGGAATCAACAACCAGGAAGAAGCCTCCTCCTTGACTTATGTCTTGTCCTCGGTTGATGTTATAGAAATATTTGCCTCACCCTATGCAATCTTGCACATAAGGCCCTTTTCCATTTCCCTATGTAGACGTTTCATCCCTTTTTGCAAATCCCAGAGCTAAAAATGCATTTTTTCCACATATACGCACCTTGCCTACTATACATCATGCATATACATAGGTTGCACCACTACAACCTGCGTACATAGGGAAATTTTCCCAGAAATGAAAAATGGTGTCGGGTTTCCATGTCATGACAGGATATCAATGATCCTTCAGCTTCCATATACTGGAAACGTTCTGATTGGACCCTTCAGTTCCACTTGAAGGCTATAAATGGGCCAATTCTGAGCTATGAAAAGATGAGAAAGAATTCAACTTTGAGAGCAAAGTTACTCTGGAGAAATTATTCACTTCACATTAAGTCTGCATCCCTTTGTCCTTTAAGTCTGAACACAATTTTCAACCCCCAAGATCTTCCCTTATTGATTGAGAACTTCATTGTCTCTCTTCTATGAGCTTGCTTTTGGTGGAGGATTGAAGTGGTTGAGGCCCAGCTGGAAGGAACTTAGTTTCTCAGTTCTGAACCGTGCCGACACAGAAGTCTGTAACTTATTCTCTTATGCTGATCATATATTAATAGAAATACTCTTTTTTCTTCCAATTGATATCTTGCAAATATTTGAATTATTATTCCATGGACGTATTTGGTATGTATATTAATGGATTATGCCATTGAATGTGATAAAATCATATATTATCACCATATGCTTTCTTTGCTTGGTTGTTGAGGACCAGTTGGAGGTATATTGCTTTGGATCAAGTGCTCAATGATGGACTTCATCAAACGTCTGAATGAGGTAGGCCTTTTATCTTGTCTTGCTAGAATATTTGTTTATATAGCATACTTGAGAATATAGTTGATTTCTGCAGTCATTTCCGCATGTTGTGGTTTACCCCTAGCCATAGAGAGATTTTCCTCGTAACAGAATTGGTGACCAGACTAGGGATTGAATCTTCTTTCTTGGGGTTTGAAGTGTTTTTCTCCCTAGATTTATCTCATTCATATTGTGTTTCTTATCGTATCATTGCTTGAAAACCTCTGTTCACTCTGGGTTTGAGTCTTTCATCCTTCTCCTTTTCCTAGTTGTGTTTTTTAAACATATATGCAGGGTTTTGCTTGACAGTCGTGTATATACGCATTTTGTCCTTCTACAAGATGCGTACATATGCATTGTTTCCTTGAAGAATCATGCACATCAACTTATTTTTCTTGTTTGTTGAGTTTGGTGGTTGGTGGGTAGGTTTTGATGATTGTTGAGTCTCCTTGGGTCTCTGTAGTGATTGTTAAGTGTCTGTGGGATGACATGAAATCTGTATTTGGTTGAATTTATGGGTGGTGCCTTTCTCATCACCTTTTCATTTTTATTTTCCTTGTACATTGGGTTGGGTGTTTCGCTCCTTGGTATCCTACTTGAGTTGTCTCTTTCTATACATAGTAGAGTCTATATATCAAGTTGTTGTTTAGTCCATGCATTTTATTTTTTCTTATAATAAAAATACAAAAATATTAGGCATTTTGCATTAATTGGCATTTTGATCTTTTGAGTCTTTGTCATTTAGCTTAGTACATGTAAAGAAATATTGCATTTTTATTCAAAATTGTAGAGTTGAAATTGAAAATTGCATTGTTTTAAGAAGCATATCATTCATTGAAAATTTAAGTTAGGACTTTGCATTGTATTCATATTTACTTTACTTGATGAGTCATAACATCACTAGTTTCACCACCGTACCTTTTGAGTAAGCACGTCCATTAAAATTAACGCTATAATTTGAAATTGATTAGTAACGATTTTATTTTCTAGAGTGCACAAACTAGCTTAGGATTTAGTGCCTTGAAATAGTATTTTGTGAGTAAACTTCTCCAAGGCTATTAAATCAGCATATATGTCTGACTAAGGGAGTGGAGAAATCCATTGTATAATCGGTAATATCAAGAGGCTCCGCTTACACTAGAGTTAATCATGAAGTCGCGCAAGGTTGGTTGAAGGGATATCCCACCGATACCTTCTTAGCATCAGATATATTTATGGGGATCTATTCGTATCTGGGGATCTTGCTAGTGCCCTTACCTCCGTGAGAGGTGGTAATTTCAAGGTTTCAATCTTTTCTACGCTGTCCATACAGTGGACATGACTTACAACTACTCGTCTGTGCATCAATTATACATTGGATGCTTAGTTTATTGACTTAGGTTCCACATAGGTTACTTCCAAGGGTTATTCTGCAGGTACCCTGGGTTAGATAAGGGTTGAACATCACACAACCTTTATGGAGGATTACCTCTTCGGGGGAATCTGACCGACTAGTTGTTAAGACCACAAGGGCCCTTATAACTAATTATGTTACCTCCGATCTTTAGTAGGGAGTCTGAGGCCCCTCTTGGGCGAGACATACCTTGTTTAGGGAGGGAGGCCCCTTTTAGCCACTTTATCCCGTTTGTGTGCATATGGGTCATTTGATTATTTTTGGTGTGCTCTTTGATTACTAGTTGGCCTTAGGATTTGTTTTTATATATTGAGTCTTAATTCATCATGGATTCAGACCAACTTCCCTGCCAGTCCCACCGCTTGTTACAATTACCATCAGTTTTTGAGTCTTTTCCCTCTAAAATGCGTAGATTTATTAGACGTGGTACACACACCTCCAATTTTCAGACTTGTGATTATACAAGGATGAGTACTGAACTGAGTCATCAGAATACTGGGAGCCCTTCGACTCCCACACCTACTATAGTTATCGACACCCCTTCGACTCCTACAACCACAATGGTTGTAGTTCCAAAGGCACCTATCATCACTACTTCTCATCCTATAGTGAATGCTCAATCTATTTCCATGAACCCATTTGGGTCTCTTGGTCACTCACCGGGCTATAATTTTCAGTCCATCCTTATGGCCTCTAGTCCTTTTTCCTATGGTGTGCCAAATTTTACTTCGTAGTTTTAAAACTCCATCCCAGTTGTTGGCCCTAATGCTAGCATTGGTCTTGGGGGCATAACTCCTCCTTATAATCCATCCTCTTTTGGTGGCTCTCAGATCCCTCAAACGACTCCTACTATGGGAGGCATTCCTTCTTTTAACCCTGTGTTTAATCCTCTTACTTCTAGGTGGAGAAACTAACCTGACGGGCATGCTTCTGCTCAAGTTTTGTCCTATACCCTCACCTCGTCAGTACCGATTCTGACCAACACATTTGGCATGACGAATCTACCTCTATCCTCCGGATTCACACCCTAAGGAGGTCAGTTTCACACCTTGGGAAACCCTCAACCTGGAGCCACTCCGGTTGGGCGAAAATTTTATAACCACCATTAGAACATTCCTACTGGAATGATGCCCAAACAACATCTTGTGAATCAACTTGGAGGAGGGTCTTATAATCCTGGATAGGGCCATGGTTCTTACCAGAACTCTGGATGGGATTCAGCTCCCAAAACACAATCTTTCCATAGAGCTTGGGGCTAGATACCGCAACCCTGTCTCCCTTTTTTGACAATGCTTAACTTGCCAGACATGTCTAAGTTGATGAACAACCTTGTGTGTCATGATCCTACATGGCCCCATGTCCCCACCAAGCTTTCTTCGGACATTCCAAAATTAGAGGGTAAGAATGGTGAGGATCCTGGTGATCACGTCACCACCTTTCACCTATGGTTCTCTTCGAATTCCCTTAATGATGATTCCATTCGGTTAATATTATTTCAATGCACCCTCATTGGGGTTGCTGCAAAATCATATATCGAGCTACCTAGGGGGGAATATGGGACATTTAGTCAGATGGTGCCGGTCTTCCTTAACCACTTCCAATTGCCGGTTCATTATGATGCTGGCCTAGAAATTTTGTTGACTTTATGCCAGGACACCACCACTCATATCTCTAACCACATCCAGGAGTAGCGTATATGGAAGAGGTTGATAAATACCTGCATTCCCCCAGATTTCCTATTAGAATGGTTCCTTAAGTATTTACAACCTCTTATCTCGAAGGATGTTGCTACATCTGGGGTTACATCTGAGGAAGAAGAAATCTTCAAAGCCCAACAGTTAGATATTATATATGCTTAGTCCGGGATGTTATACCACATTCTTTCAGATGCACCGAGTTCAACCTATGACCCTAGAAAAAATCCCAGACCTCATGCCGATGGAATTGTAGGCTCTACCAATGTGAAATATACAGACTCGGTGACAAGCCATTTGAAAGAATTGTCTCTAAACCAGTATGCAGGAGGGCCAGCTTTGTTTATGTCTTCCAATCCCACTTAGACGGTGGATGTACATTTCGTACAATTGTTGACCGACCCAAATGGTAACCAACAACCAGGCGGGAATAAGAAGAAAGGACGTAATAATAATCATAAGGGTGGGAATCATAATAAACCCAAGGACAATGGTAATAATGAGAAGATGAATAATAATGTTGGAGAGGGAAAGAAAGAAAGGCGTAAGGTGAAATTTCCCTTAAGATTTATACAGAAGATCATATTACTCATTTATGCCCCAAACTTGCGGAAGTTGTGAGGATATTATCTCTACCGCCCATTGTGTTGACGAATCCTTTCCCACATAACCAACACATGGCCTAGAGCTCCTCAAATGATAAAAAATGTGGTCGGTGGAAGTCAAAACCCATCGTCACAAGAGGATGACCATTTGCACATCAATATGGTCAATTCTCAGGTTAATGTAGCCACCTAGTCTCACGATTACAGTTCTTCATAGACTGTACCTGGTCTATAATCTCCTTCTCCTCATTCGTAGATGAATTTACATATCGAAAAACTAGAGCCACTGCCTCATATTCTGAAAGGAGTACTCAAGCACTCTACCCACAATCCAAATGGTAAAGACGCCCATAATTACTCTATTGTTGAGGACTTGGGTCAAACCCCTTGTGCGATGTTGGATTTGGAGGTACTCCAGACGTGTCCTTCACAGAGGAATGCCTTGCTATCTGTGTTAGGAGATGTAGACCCTAGTGGCTCAAAAGTCATCAAGTTTGACATCACGAATGTGAAGCCTCTCTTGCCTTACCATGTGGCATTCCAAATCCACATGGGGTACTCAAAGTATACCATCAAACGTGTGGTTGTTAATGAAGGCATTGCTACATGTGTGATGTCCCTGATATGTTGGAAAGATCTCGGCTCTCCGACTCTTTCTCAATCGTCGACCATGTTGATTTATTTTGACAGTCATTCCTTCTTCCCTCACAGTATTGTTATCAGACTAATTGGTAGGTGCGGACACTAACAGATCTCCCTAGATCCACCTGAATCTAGAACAAAACAGGATAGGACACAACTCTTTCCCTAAGTTGTAATCATTGAATCTACTAATAGGAAGGAATAAGTGACATACCCTTATATCGCTTCCTTAGGTCTCTGTTGTTCCCTCTTCACTCTGGTGCTCTCGTGAAGTCAAATCCAAGAAAACGCAGACCAACCAAAGTGAAGATAGCAAAGTATATTCAATGTCAACTTATGCATATGATCAAGGAATTACACAATAAAGTAAGAGTGACTTTATGGGAAAGGGACATGTCGCTATATCATATTAATTGAAAGTAGAAGATACAACATGATCGCCTTGATGTTGCAAGCTTCCTTTCAGTGACCCTTGGTTCCAACACACACAATTTCTCTATACTTGCATGAAGAAGATCCAATTCTTCTTGATAGACCAAATAGAGTCTTCAAGCTTCTATCCAAGCAGGGTTCTTCACACAATTATTTCATTCAATCTTTCTTAACCTTTTCCATGAGAAACCTTTCAATATATAGGAGAAGGAGAGATGGTTACATGGATTAGTATGATCCCATTAAATCTAAGAAGTCAATAAAATGACAACCATACGAATGCCGACTCAGTTTCTAGAATATTCCCTTCTAGAACCCTCGAGACCTCTTCTCCTTTCCAAGCTTAAAAACAAGTTCTCACCTTGTGTATAGAGAAGACTATGAGAAGTTCTCACCCTAAGTGTGGGTGGCCTATGAAAATGAGGGATTCTCGCACCCTAGGCTATAGGCAGCTTGCGAACTCATCTTAAAAATATGTTTTGGGAAGGAGACAAGAGCCACTTTTTCTTAGGAAAAAAGTCCTTGTTGGGAGCCTGAATACATCACTATTGAGACATCACCAAAGTGACCAAAATCATGTGTAACAGAATGCCCCCCAAAGTATGAGGCTGGAATATGTGACAGCCGAAATACTTTGTAAACTGCGTGTGTGTGTCAGAAACCAGGAGTGAACCTAATCGAAAACCTGCAAACAACCAAGCATCGACCGAATATAATACCATCTCTGAGGTAGGCATTCCCATACTCAGATCACAGACGGATGACATCATGAACATAGGTCATTTCCACCAAGCATACATCGTGGATACATGCCGTAAAAAATACTGCATAACCACCAGGAATACACTGTGGATCTATGCGAGAAGACTCAAATTAAGATGACATAGCCACATGACATGCAAAGCGGATCTTTGTGTCTGCAAATTATACATATTCCATCGCAGCCTGGATAAAAAAGATGAGACCCAGGGTCTTCAATCCCATCACCTGAAAGTATGAATCTAGCCATGTGATTACATGTGCTGAAGTCGAACATGGTAGAAACCACTTGATTACCGGTCATTGATGAAACCGTTAACAAGTGCAAGGGAAATCACCCTTAATGTCAATGAATCCCAAGGTACACTAGTACAATCCAACGAACTTGAATAAATGAGCTGAGGTCTAACATTTGACATAATCTCCCAATCAGGGGTCAATAATGAAAACCCACTGTCGAATCTGAGGAAACCTGCCATTGAGGCATGCAAGTTCCAAGGTACCAAATAATTTCTAAGTCTTGTTTCTGGATAATGAGTTGGATTCGATGGAACAAGACTCGTCACAGGAGGGCCTTGATGTATCCCCCATTAATGACACGAAATAAGTAACAAATTTTGAAGGTGAAACATAGTATGAATATACGTCGAAATGGACACAAGGAAGGCTGACTTTGTAAGAATGGAAAACTGTAGATGGCCGACTCAATAGAGGGTTTGGATGAAATTCTCTTGAACATATGAATGACACGACCAAGGACTTGGCAACGCTGACTCAGAGACGACCCAGGATATGACCTTGTAGCAAGTTGAATGAGAGACAAATGGATTTCCCAAGCCAGCTTCAAATAATGAATAGGGGGTCTCATGTTCAAGAGAAACACTTACTGCCATTAATATGAATATGAAAACACATCCCTTTCCCAAAATTTCCCCCACCATTTCTAGTAAGTACCTCTTTATTTTTATGCAATCTTGAGGAGGATAACATATGCTTGTTGATGTAAGCTCATCCTTCGGACGAGTCCCTCGGAGTATGTTTAACGAACCCTAGGAAGGAGTGGTTCGATCCCATTACAGGTCTTTCGATGTTTTTTTAACAAGTCCAAAGATAGAAAACTCGGGGGTATTTCATGTTTTGAGAGTCTGAAAAACACTTAAAGAGAACTCTCTCAGTTCATTTTTTGTAAAATAGTTCGACAGGATCGAAAAAGTGATAAACTATCGCCCATCGAACGTTTTGTTCAGATACTTTTATGAGCATGAATAGAACAAGGTCGCTCGACAATCTTTTCATTTTTATGGAGTGTGAAAAGAGCTTAAAGGTACTCCTTTGCATTCGTCGTTTTCTTGTTACCATGACGAGTACGAAAAGACGAGAAAAGTATACTTGGTTACGTTCTCATGTATTTTTGAGCGCGAGAATGAACGAAGACTGAGCTCGAGCTTTTTCTAAAAACTATAAAAAGCAGTCGTACATGCGAAAAAAAGAAAAAACATCCATAATCCTTCATGTGGACTTCAAAGTCTCTATATCTACAAAAAGTCACACTCATAGGACTATTAGGAATTAGGCTTGATGGACAAAAAAATATAAAAATGGACAAAAAATGGTAAAAAGTGAATAAATATGGGTAAAAAGGGATTTTACCATTTTCATTGTGATTTTGCCAAGAACTTTGCCCGAAACACCTCTTTTCCCCCCAAATTTCATTGCTCGATCTTAGGAGGCACAAGTTACCATTTGGTGAACTGTCTCCATCAATGAGGTAGGTCTTGATCTTCTACCTTTTCCATGGTTTAGTTTTTTTTTTTATTGACAATTTTCAAGGTTTTGGGTTCGTTTTAGGGCCAAAACTTGTGCCCGAGAATTCTCGTAGGCTATCCATATGGGACCTGCGAGAATGCATGATTCTCGCAGGTGGACTTAAGGGCACCTGCAAGAATCTCACACTGTGCTAAAGGGGCACCTACGGGGTCGAACAATGAAAATTCAATTTGATTTTTGCTCAATAAAAATTATGCCAAGGTTTGAAACAAGTTGTTGACCCTTCTCTTATGGTTCTTGTGCAGGCATTTGACCATCACGATGCTGGAGTGGCGAGAAAGTGAACATGAGGAGGAGGATGCCATTGCTGGGAATGACCTCGGTACCGTTGTCTCCCTCCGAGACTGTGGGCTCTTGAAATTCTTTTGGATTCTGGGCATGAGGGCCCAAATCAGGTTGTTGGAGTACTTGGTTTATTTGTGGGATGTGGACCAGCAGTTGTTTCGCGTGGGAGTCCAGACCTTGACCCTAGATATCGATGATATCTATTTTCTAACAGGTTTATCACGACATGGGTACCACACTAGCTTGACCGGTAGTCAAGGTGGAAGACTCCCTATGAGTGAGTATTGTCGCCAGTACTGCATTCCAGAGGCAGAAAGAAGCAAGGGCAAGGTTTCTATTTGGGGGGTCCAATATTTGACCCTGCGAACCATCTTGTTCACTATAGCATGCATGTCCAGAGCACAACTCAACACATGGCTCTCCAAAGATACTTCCAATACACCATAGAGTGCATAGAGACACGATTCTTCAACTGGATGGATGCAGTTCTTCGTAGTATGAAGAGGCAATTGATGAAATGCAGGAAGGGTGACTTGAAGTAGTTTGGGTATGGATCACTTTTGGTGTCCTTCTTTCTTGAGAGGGTCCCATTTTTGAGATTACAGGTTGAGTGGGGTTTACTGGCCCCATAGGATCCGAGGATGCTGAGGTGGTGCAACCTCATGGCCCGACATGTAGCTGGGCCCATCATCAAATACAATGACTCATTCTTTGACTGGTTGCAGCCACAAATGTTGATGGTTGATGACTACGCATACACCGGTTTGGACTTTCGAGGGGATCCATATTTAACCTTACCTGAGGATGCTCAGTGGGGTGACCTAGGTAAGAAGTACACATTTTGTTCTTTTAAATGTTTTTGTAATTTTTATCATATACAATGTTTTTATATTTGTCCAAGAACTAAACAAAAAATCTCTTTTTGATGAAACAGATGTGGGGCCATATCGACCTCCAGGAACATCTCCTATTCAGCGGCGAGGAGAGGCAGCTCCAGTGGTGCGATGGGATGCCGAAGACTATGAGGCAGTGGAGAAAAACTTGGAGGGGTTGATTGCTGACATTCCAGATATGGCTATCGAGGAGATCCCTCGACATTACCAGCGCCACACTGTGGGCGTGTCAGAGTCTATTAGTTGACTGCTTTGTAGGGTGGCCCGGGTGGTTGTGTGTTATCGTGAGCGTCACCCATGATGCTATTTTGTAGAAGCTATGAGCTTCATTTTTGAGATTTTGGTCCTTGGATAGAAAATTTCTGTAAAAAACTTTTTGATCGTTATGTACATATATATGGCTTCTACCAGCTTATCTTGTGTTGTGTGATACATGTGATGTGATTGGTTTATAAATGGCCCAAATATCTGTCTAATACATAGTTAGCTAGTGCATTAGTCAATGTATTTAGATATCTAGGAATGTGATGATACTCAATATAATCAAAATAACGTTCCAAGAGGCGAATTCGTAAATATACTCGTAATAAAGTAGGACTTCGAATAGCATAGACATTACTTAGCTATAGTACTACTAGCTGTGAATCGAGTCGTACAACCAGGTGGTGGATACCTAGAAAAATAAGATCAATTAACAATTCGATGACGACGCTATACTCTGCAATATTGTTGGTTTCACGGCTGAGACACACACCTCATAGAGTGATAAGTTCGTTTGTAGATGTGTAAATTGCCCAAGCAGCAGAAGCAAGGTTCTGAGTACTACAGCTAGCGCCATCAGCGAAGCCAATGTGGGGTAGCGAAGACTCCGACATCTGGAAACCAAACACAACATAACATAAGCGGTCGAGGGTAGAGACCAGATAATGAAAAACCATACTACAGTAACACACAAGAAGTATGATACAATAAAATACATGTACTCATGCACAGGTGATCTTAAGCATAGTACTTCTTTAAGTACAACCCATTTTTGGGTTCGCTCAAAGGGATACTGTCATAATCTACTAACTTGTAAGCTCCTTTTTCCAAAACTCATCTGACGATATAAGGACCTCACCACATAGCTTCAAATTTTCCAGCTCCTAGCATATCCCGATCTTGTTCAGAAAGGAGAACTAGACCACCTTCGGAGAAAACGCGAGGCTTGACATGTTTGTCGTATTGGGATTTGACGTGTTTCTTCTGGGCTTCTATGACTAGGGTGGAATCACGACGAGTTTTGTCTAATCGCATGAGATACAACAAACGTTCTTCTTCGGTAGAAGTGTTTGGGAGGAGTTCGACGGCTAGTTTTAGGGAGGGTATCTCACATTCAATCAGAAGGATGGCTTCTAGACCATAGACTAACCGGAATGGTGTAAACCCGATAACAGACTTAACAAATGTCCGGTAAGCCCACAATGCTGAAAACAACATCGTGTACCAACTTGTTTTATGAATCCCTATCATTCGTCAAAGCATGGTAATGAGGACTTTGTTAATTGCTTTGACTTGGCTGTTGACTTGTGGGTAATAGGGTGTTGATTTTTTGTGGTGAAGACCCAACTTTTCAGTGAGTTCGAACATTATGAAGTTTCTAAAGTGGCTACCGTGATCAGTGACGATAGCCTGAGGAACACCAAAATGAGCTAAGATGTGATTGAATATGAATAATGCTGCGGTCTTTCCGGTGTTGTCAAATGTCGGCATTGCCTAGACCCATTTTGTAAAATAGTCTACGAGTACAATAATGTATCCATGCCCCCTAGCTGAGTGAGGGTGAGATGTCATGAAATTGATACCCCATTTCACAAAAGGACTGACAGAGACCACAGGGTGAAGAGGAGCAGGATGTGACCATATTTTATGGCTATAGGTCTGGCAGGCGTGGCATTTTTGAATGACAATTATACAATCGTTAAATAAAGAAGGCCAAAAATATCCTGCTCGCAAGATCTTTTGGGTAGTAGCATACCCAGACATATGACCACCACAGGCTCCATAATGGCAGTCATTTAGGGCTTTCTCAGCTTCATCAAACCTAAGGCAGCGTCGAAAAACTGAGTCAATCCCACGACGATAAAGAGTATCACCGAGGACAATATATTGACAGGCTTGGTAGTGTATTCGATGGTGGTCAATACTAGAAAAATTGGGCTGAAAAGTTTGGGTTTGGAGATATATGATAATATCTATGTACTAAATATCATCGGAACTAATCAGGAAAAGGGATTCATCACGTAATGAATCAACTGCTACATTTTCCATCTCAAAGTAGGGAAAGTCGCATATCAACTTGGCAAACACTAAGGATTTCTTAGACTTAGCACATTCAAATTCTAAGTCAAACTCCTGGAGTATCATGATCCATTTGGAGTATTTCCCCCCTAGCAGTTGACATGTTAGAATGTGTTGCATAGGGTTGCAGTTATAAATTACTGTAGTCTTGCGAGAGAGGATATAGTGCCGGAAACATTGAACTGCTTGGACGACTACCAAGGCCAGTTTTTCAACATGTAAATACTTGGTTTCGGTAGGTGTTAGACTTCGACTCAAGTAATAGATGACATGTTCATCATGAGAATCATCCTCCTGGACGAGAACCATAGAGATGGTGTAATCCGAGGCTGCGAGGTAGAGGAAATAATCGTGGCTATAATCAGGTGGGAAGAGAAGTGGAGTATGTGACAGAGACAGTTTCAAAGCTTCGAAATATTTGTTGACGATGGTATCCCATATGAAATCAGACCCCTTTTTGAGTAGTCGCATAAATCCAAGAGTTAGCTTGACATAGTTCGGTATGAAACGACGAAGAAAGTTTGCTTTCCCGTGCAAACTTTGTAACTGGAAAAGCAAAGAAGGAGGAGGGAGATTGAGAATCACCTCGACCTTCAAAGGATCTACTCTGATCCCTTGATGTGAAACAATAAAGCCTAGAAGTCGGCTGGATTCTATGCATAAAACACATTTGTAAGGATTCAAGCGTATATGGTAAAACCGACATCGAAGGAAAATGGCTCAGAGGTGTATTGGATGATCGAAACGACGCATGGAATGAACGGGTAAGTCATCGAGATATGGCTGCATGTTGTGCTTGATATCATGGAAGGCATAAGACATAGCGTGCTGAAAAGTTGAGCCAACGTTTTTTAGACCGAAAGGAAGTTTCCGATAGGCAAAAGTTCCCCAAGGACAAATAAAAGCGGTTTTTTGTTGGTCCGCGGGAACGATATTGATTTGATCATATCTGGAGAAACCATCCATCAAAGAGAAGATTTCACTTCTGGCACAATCGTCGACGATCTGGTCAACGAAGGGGGTAGGAAAGTTGTCTTTAGGACATGTTTTGTTAATATCCCTATAATCAACACACACGCGGATTGTGCCTTGTTTCTTGTCGATCGAGACAAGATTGGAAACCCAGTCAATCAGAGCCACCGGGTAAATAAAGCCAGCTTTGAGAAGTTTCTCGAATTCAAGCTTGATAGCAATTGCTTTACGTGGGTGGACTGGATGAAGGCGTTTCCAGACAAGTTTATCATCTGGGTATGTCTTGATATCATGTATAGAAATGTCGGGGTCAATACCCGACATTTCTTCATATCTCCAGGTGAATATGTCACAAAATTCTTTGAAAAGCAACTTGTAGGTGACAATTTCGTCAAGGGAACATGAAGCTTCGATATGGACATTTTCGACAATTCCAGGGTTTATGGATATGTTGAGGGGGATGGTGGGTGAGATAGTACTTAAGTTCACTTCAAAAAACACATCGTGTGTAGGCTCGGGAACGGTAGAAATGATGACAATGGTCAACAGGGTCACGATCTGTTGGTAGATCTCGATGTTGTGTTGTTCTAGAAAGAGGATGGAACGATGATGTCCATCGTCACATGGGGTGTCTTCCATAATAGACATAATCATCTCATCTGTGGGAAAAATGACGTGGAAAGGATATGGAGATAAATCACCAAGAGAGGGGACAGAAGGGGTTGCCGATTGAATGGCCTGATAGGCAGATTCGACTGGACTCAAAGGAATTTCGTCACTGTAATGAAGATGATTGTCGGGGTTGGGTACCAGCCATGGGTCGTGAGATGCAGGGGTTTCGTGAATAGAGGTGGATATCATGTTGATCAAAGCGATAGATAGATGTGGAACATCGGGTGGTGGTATGTGGAAGGTACCCATTAACGAGGAGTCTTTAAGAGGACCCACACCAACGTTCTCGTATCTGGAGGGGGTTTTGGCAATGAATGGTATGTTGCCGGTACACACATCTGAGTTAAAGAAGGCTAATTGGTTGATGGTAATTACCTTTCCTTGATATGGGAAACGCACAACACGTAAAATAGTTGACACAACTATGTGCATGGAATCAATCCAGCTATGGCCATGTAGAAGGTTGTAATCGAAAGGAGCGTCAAAGACTTCCACTTCAACTTGGACCATTTTTTCTTCTAACGTAATCGAAAACGAAGGGAGGACACTGTAAAGATTAAAACTGGAGCCATTAAAGGCTTTGAGTGTTTTGTGGGATTCAATCAAAGGAGGAGAGCTGATGGCTTTCCAACAGGTAATAGACATGACACACGTCGATGCACCCTTGTCGATAACTATTCTACAAATGTTTTTGTTGGAGGCAATAACTTGTATTTGGAATGCGAGCTGAAGGGGTAACCTTGGAATGTGTTCTTCCAAGTAAAAAAATATTAAATTCGTATCCGTGGGGTCGATTCCACCAATAGATTTCAACAGTGCCTTCCGTTGTATAGGACAACTTTGAAGGACTTTGAGGGATGACATCTCAGATGGTGCTTGGGCCAGATCTTCAACAATATTGTAGTTCTGGGAAGCACATGCATGAGGATTGAAAGATGATTTTCGAACGATGCCCTTTGGAGGAGGGAAAAGAACTGTGTCGAGGCTTGGTCGTTCGAGATGAAGAGGACCGTTGGTAGGTGGAATCATGGGAGATGGTTGGACGAATGAAGGAGGTATAACATAAACCTTCTCTTTGGAGGAAGAATAATCTTTGGCTCGAGTGGTAAGTGTGATATCATTATGCTTTGAATCACCTGTACACATTAAGACATAGGATGTATTGGAGGGGGAAGGTTGGTCATGAATGACCAATTCGGAATTTTGTTGAGAAGGGAAGGGTTGTGACAATAAATCCGGAGTGGGTGGTTTCGTGGTCCCTTGAAGGAACTTAGTAACCTCAGCTCATCATGGACAATCCTTAGTTTAGTGATCATCACCACATATAAGACAAGGGTATCAGGGTTTGCGCTTATCACTATCGTCAATGGGTGGTGTTTTGGTTCTTTCTGCTTGCGAATTATTTTTTTCCTCCTTATTCTTACCCTTTCCCTTTCTAGATTTGTTTTTACCAGCGAGGGTAGATTGAACAACATTCACCTCAGAAGTCTTTCCGGTGGGAGGGGTAGGAGACGGAGCATTTTGAACATTAGAAGAAATGGGTTTGGGGTTGTTTCTAGAAGTTTGGATAGAATGAGGTTGGGCATGGAAAGTGCCAATCACACTGTCGGCTACATGGGAAGCATCAGGAGTAGTTGAAGTGGAGGACGAGGCACATCAGGGAGTAAGTGGTAAAGAGTACCCGTTTGTGAGTAAACGTGGTCAAGGTATTGAGCATGACTAATGGCATGTTCTTTCGTGACAACTCCACGCATGGTGATGTCATGATTGATGTCATTCACGAATGATTTCGTGAACCACTCTGCCAACAACTGATCGGTAAGTTCGAGTTTGATGAGACATCTTCTCTATCGCCACTCATGAATGTGATCGGAGATATGAGTGGCTTTGGATTGTTTGAAAGAACTCAAAATATCGGTCCCTATTTCATAGGGGATTAGTAACTGGTAGTGGGTGAGGAAAGCCATAGCAAGGGTGTTGAAGTTGGTGAAGAAACCTCATGGTAATTCTATATACCACTTTATGGCGGAGCCCGTGAGGGTTCGCTGAAAAAGGCGTAAATGAATAGAGTCATCCATCAAGGAGTTGGATGAGCACCAAAGGTGAAAAGTCATTACATGATTGTTCGGGTCCTCTCCTGGTTTTCCATCGAATTTAGAGATGTCGGATGGTAGTTTGGACGGTATGGCGGGCTATTGGGGAGAGTGATGGATCAGATAATTTAAAAGCCTCGACAGATCCGGGAGATCCAGGGTAGCTAAGAAAGGTAATTGTCTATTGACATGCGGGTACTGGTGACTTTGGGGAGGGAGTCCTGTCGAAAAACCAGTTGGACCATAAGCAGTCTACATACAATGCGACGATCCAAGAAGATTCAGTGGTTGGTGTGGAGGCAAGTAACTCATAGGGTTGTACCCTTGAGTGGGGGCATGGGGTTGAGCATTTGAGCCCCAAATAGGATTAGACATACCTGGATAGGGTTGGCCTGTACCACGGGGTATGATGGAGCTAGCTAGCAGTTGTTTCCCCCCAGTCGGGTGAGGGTTATGTTGTATAAGATGATTCTAATACTGGGCCAAAGATGGAGGTGTGATTTTTCCATAGGGTGCGGTTGGTGGGGGTTGTCCTCCAATTGACAGTTGTGTCCCAATTGGAATTTGTCCTACAAGGGGGGGTTGAGTTGGGCCTCCTTGGTGAAATTGTCCACCAACAAGAATCTGGTAATTTGGTGTGAACAACAGAATGGTGCCACTAGGATTAGTGCCTCTGATAGAGGATGGAAAAGGTCCTCTAAAAGGGAGGGGCATAAGTGTTGGAATGAAACTGGGAGGATGGTGCCCAGAACGTGTGTAACTGCCAGGAGTCCTGGAGGATATTTGCGCAGGAGCGGGAATAGAGGCATTCAATGCATGGTATCTGGGTGGAAGTTTCATGGTGACTCTGGGCAAAAGCGGTGTGCCAATGGGGGCTTGGCTAGCCGTAGTAATCCTGGTGTGAAGACTCGTAGTATCTGTATAATGTACCATTTGTAAAGGTAGAGTCAATATGTGGTCAGCTCGTGGAGCTTCTGTACCAGGAAAATAATAAGCAGTAGTAAAAGGTACTGCATCTGGATCAGATGTTTTGGGTAGCTCAGGTGAGATAGTGATATTAACGCCTTCTCCTGAGCCAAAAAGATCCCGTCTAAAAATGCTAGTAGTCCAAAAAGGATCTTGACCCTCAGGTCCTAGGAAAGGTCTAGTCGGTGATCCAGAAGACTGAACAACCAAGTCTCCATAAGAATTCACTCACATAATGTGTCTCTCAGAGTCGGGATGAAGTTGAAAGTCCTCTCGAGAATTAGTAATTCAGAATCGTTCTAGAGAGTCAGTTCTTTCCACTTGTGGAGTGGCAACATCTTGGACTTCAATTTGGGTAAACAAACAACATGCGCTAGTAAAAATCTAGAAAGCAAAACCAAGCAAACAAGACCTTCTAATTCCAAAGTCACTAGTTGGTGATGAAATCCAATGTCAAAATGACGAGACAAGAAGGGGTTGAGATAGGATGGAAAATTTACGTTGATGACCTTCTTAACAAACTTACACCCTGGTGCAAGCTCCCACATATAATCATGTGTGTACCCTCCAAGGAGCCTGAGTGAGTTTGACCAACGTCGATTCTAGGTACCATGAAGACATGCCCCTTCACAGTCACCTTGTGTAAGACCCTAGTAAGATAGGCCACTAAGGTTACCACCAACAACAATAAAGCCTAGGGGAACAATTGACAGTCCGATCCACATGCAAGGGCAGGGTATCTAGCCCAAAATCATCTTTAGAGGCTTCCACTCATCATTGTGGGTATACCTTCAAGTGACCCCCGTAATACGTGCAATCTCTACACCGATATCAACAAAGTATGGTGAGTAACTCTGTTAATCTCAATGTGACCTTGGGTTTGACCCTTGTGTGAGAAGGGCTTCCAAGGACAAAATGCTGCAAATGGATTTTTCACTCCTTACCACAAGATGCTATTGTGTGTTTCCTGCTTCGGAGAGTGTATCTCACTGCCTATTCCAAAGCTCTAGCCTAGCTAATGTTGGTGTAATAGAGTCCTAGAAAAGAGTTACTAGTTAAATTTTAAAAATTGCGCAATATTATTAAAGGTTGTTGTTACTCAAAGGAGACAGGAATGAAACTGATGTTGTGTGAGACTCTGACCCAACAATGCATAGATAGGAATGAATGATACCAATTTTTTGTTTGATGAATCCTATTTATAGGAGGGAAAGAGGAGTTTTCTCGAACAACTTGAACTATGATATATGATCTTCTTTGAAATGCAACATCAACGAATCATGAATAATGCAAATTTTCTATTCATTCTATTTCAACAATTGAATGCCAATATTTTCGAAATAAAAAATTGCTAAAAAGAAAAATGTTTTTTAATTTTCAGTAGAAACCACACAACAGTGGTGGAACTAAGAAAAACCAGCCACTAATGAAAGGCAATATACAACAAAAACCCAAACCAATCTTTCAATGAAGACAAAAATAACAAGCAGACAAGACTAGTCTCTTCAAATGCATGTGGGCAACAATTTCCTAAGTAATGAGCAATTGAGAAAGACAATTAATCCCAACTATTAAACCGATCACCGACTCCCAACCACACAAGCACTTAGATTGCAAAACCAGAGATTATATCCTTGTTAAGGAATGGTCGAGAGGTAACAGTTGAGAAAAAATGAACTAGAAGAGATTTCGATTCTCGAAGACTAATCATTCACAAAATCCGAAGTTAAGAAACAATCAATCACTGGCCAAAGAAGTTCTTTTCAGACACACATACAAATCTGGGCATCTGAGGATACAAAAAACCTTAATCCAAATAATTTGCAAATGGGTTTGCAGGCTAGCAGTGGTGTATAGTGCGAGAAATATGAAGGATTCTCGCAGGCTGGTCACAAGTAGAGTGCGAGAGGTTCACACTGGACTAAACAACAAGATGCAAACTCTAGTGGTTCTCGCAGGCTACAGAAGGGTGCAGTGCGAGAAGGCCTGAAACTAAGAAAAATTTGGAAAAAGGACAAAGTTTTTGAAGGAACTTCTAGACCCAGGGAGTCTATCAAGGTCTCCTCAAGAGTTAGAGATTGATGGAAATGAAGAATGGTAAGTTAAGAGAAAATGACCAAGGAAAAACCACTAAAAACGACAAAAAATTGATTGCATCCCTGTTAGTAACAATTGTGGTATCGTGCAATAAAGGTCTGCAGGATTGCACGATGAGTGCCCAAGCGCAGCACACAGAAGAAATCCGCTTAGGGCCCGAGTCAAGCAAGCGATCCTGATCATGGACGTGAAAAGCGACGAAAGCTCCACAGGAGGGCTCCATCGGAAATCGAGATATCGGAGGCCTTGGGAGAGAGAGTTTTATGCATTTCAGAATCGCGATTCGCGATTTCCCGATCAGTGGGAGCAACTGTCAATAGTGGAAAACAGGTGGCAGGCTTTGCGATGGGAGAGAGCTGTTGACAAGTCAGCGACCACGATCCATCGAGGATCGGGGAATCGCGAGCTTGGAGGACGCGTGCTCATTGACATCTCAAACTGCGAAATCCCGATGGAGAGTTTGACTACAGTCACACGAAGGCAGTGGTCATATGCTTCATGTTCTAGTCAGTAGGGGCTATCTTACGGAAGCAAAACTCATCACAAAATCAGAGGATCGGGAGTTCCGGGTACATGTGCACCTCAACATCACAAACCCCGAAAGCTCGAAACCTCAACACATACCTCTGCCATCTATCCCTTGCCTCCATGTCCAATCCCCGTGTCATGCCAACTCATATTTTCTTCCCGGCCCCTGTGTCTTTTCCACCCGGCTCGTACACTTCAAAGCTCATGAATTCTGCCACATGCATTTTCCCTTTCACTTTCCCTCTGTCCATCCGTCCGGATGGCCTCTCCTCATCCTATACTCACACCGAGCATGTCAAGTCACTCCTGCCTGATCACCGTCCATTCACCTCTTCATATTAAGACCTCCAGCCATCCCAAAGGTCTCCTTGCCCTGAAGGTGCAGAGTCGACCGAGACCTTTCCCGATCCCAATGAAGCAGTTATTGCAGCAGTGGATGGTGGTTGGACATCGTTTCCACCATAAATGGAAAGTCATGAAAATGATTGTAAGCTTGTCAATTCATTTACAGGTCCTTTGGAGCGTGATTGCATCTTACTGAAGTCCACGACTGTCCAGAGACTGCAGGCACAGTAAACATGCAGACGTAATGTCTTCAATGCGATGTCTCGAGTTGGTTTCTAGGGCTTTGTTCCAAGTATATGTAGGCATTTTTTCCATTGTTGTAAGCATCGATGGTTGAGCAGAGCTCCCGGTTGTAAAGTTTCAATGAAGCATTGTTGTTCTGGTTATGTATGAACTTTTGAGACTTCTTGCCTTATGAATGCCAGTTTATTTCATGTCTTTGTTTACACTGTGTTAGAGCAGCTCAGAATTGGAGGATCCAGTCGAGCTGTGGCTATTATAGGATGATGTTGTAATGGATCACTGTAATAGTCACGGAGCCTCTAATCAGTTCCTGTGATTTCCTTAACGCTGAATGAATTGGAATTGTAGGATCCAGTCAAGTCCCCTTTCAGTTCCTTGGGACCCTGAACCAAGTGGATCTTGTATTCAGAGTCCTTCTTCTGCAAACTGCCAAAAGCCTGATGCCCAAAGCTGTTTGTTCATTTTCTCCTAAGTCTTCCACCTGCTCATCTTTTAATCAACCCATTGGCTGAAGTTAGGATTCCAGACCTCCTTTGTTCTTTACGTATCAGACTCAATCCCTGATTTAGAGTGATACCTCCTCGAGCTATTATCTCCATTTGATCACCCCTTATAAACAATCGTGACATAAAATTGATGGGCGTCGGGCTCTGCTCCTGCAAGCAATCCAGGAGTGACTTATGATGCTAACATTTCTGGTGTCGTTGCCGGGGATGAAATTGAAGATTTTCCCTGGGTAGAATGACATTGAGCCTCTGAATCCGAAGGTGCATCAGATTATCGGAGCCTTTCAAGATTGCTAATTTTCACCTGGCGACTCCATTGTGACGACTCCGCTGGGGAAAACCTACTCTGTTAATTGTGGCTTTCATAGGCAGGCATACGCGGTCTCATCCACAATTTCCTCTAGCTACACCTGAAACAGATCCAGAGGCGGTGCTCAGAAAGGGAAAGGCCTCTGAAGAAGAAGCATCCATCACCGAACCAGGTAATCCACCATATCCTTCTGCTGGAGCTCCATTTTCTCCTCCTTAGTTGTTTGACAGGCCTGTCTCTGCAGTTTCCCATTTCCTAAATTTTGGGAGTGTTCCTGTTGAGTTTTCCTCTCCTGTTCTGGGACCAGAGGGACAAGATTTTTTCACTCCCCTCTCCCCTGAAGCTATACCTTGGCGTAGACCCAGGGCTGCAGAATATTTCCCCACTCCTGCACAAGGAGGAATACCTGTCGACTAGAGTTCGATAGCCTGTTCCTTGAATCACCTCTTGTTTCCCACCCCACTTCGGGACTCATTCCCAGTAGCCCCCTCGCAAACTCCTTCTCCTCCCAGCTCTCCTCCACCTAACATTCCTATGGCCGGTGCTAATCCCCCTTCGAATAGAATGGACGCCATAGTCGTTGCCAGATATGCTCCCTTGATCTTACCTCAGCCTATGAATCCTCTTCTTGCTGGGGATTACTTGAAATACATGCCCTAGTTCATTGGGGAAGGAGACATAACTACCGAAGAGCACCTGGCTTCTTTCTACAGTTATGCAAACAACCTCAATATTGAAAATGAAGATGTCTGGATGAGAGTTTTTGTCCAGAGCTTGGATGGTGAAGTGAGGAAGTGGTTTAGAGGATTGGCCCCAGGATCTATTGCTGGGATTGAGGCTCTGGATAATGCTTTCCTGAGGCAGTGGGGAGATAGGAAGGATTTCATGTATTACATGGCTGAGTTCGGGTCTTTGAAGAATATGGATGGAGAGTCTGTCTCCAATTTCTCCAAGATATTCAATAAGATGCATAATAAAATACCTGCCGAGATAAAGCCTTCAGAAGCCTCTGCCAAAATTTCTTATGCTAGTGCGTTTGGCCCCGATTTCTGCCTGTTATTGAGAGAGAGAAGAGCCACTTCCTTGGCTCAAATGCAAGATGCGGCTATAGAAGTGGAATCCAATGTATTAGCAGCTGACAGATTGAGGAGCAAGGTCGATGCAGATAGGAGAAAGGGAATATTGGAAGCCTCAACTTCCGACCCATCGGTGCCCCACCCTCAAGTAGACGAACTGACCAAGATGGTGAAGTCTTTGTCCGCAGAGATGGAGAGAATGAGGGTGGAGGGGAAGCAAGCATATAAAGGCCCTCAGATCGCTAAAAATAAAGGAGGTTTCAGGAGGCCGAATAATTTTACCCCCCCGAATGTGCAAAGAGAGAAGGGAAGAGACAGAGAAGACCAGAAGATTCAGGCCCCTTTTCAAAACAATTTTGTGACCGAGGGGGGAGAAGGGGAATTAGATGAGCTTGACCCTGAAATTCATTTCTTAGAAGACACTCCTTTTCCTCATCTCACTCAAGCATCTTACGAGGAGTCTCTCATGGATAGTCAGCTAAATGAATTGAGTAAGGGAGACAAGGTTAGCGGCGGCCGAGGCAAGTATAACCTGAGCTCCAACAGGAAGACAGCAACACCTGATATTCCTGAGCAGCCCGCTAGAGCAGAAAGGCCTGTTAACGCAGCAACAGATGGTCACAGAGGTAAGAAGGCCCAACCCCTCTCTCCCGTTGTCCATAATCATGTTTCTGAAACAAAGGAAATTCCAAATCCTACATCTTCTTTTAATTTTGAGCATGAGATTCAAAAGATTAGAATCCATGTGCCCCTCACCGAGCTAATTAAACATGGAGAATTCAAGAAGCGATTTTCTGAGATTTTACAGTCCGAAACCTCAAGCCTTCCTACCGATTCCATAAACCTCCAAGATGAAAAGCCAGTTGTCATCCTAGGTCCCATGGTGGAAGACAGAGATGACTCATCCCCTCCCTTCTACACCTCCTTGAACATACATGACAAAGTGCTACACAATTGCTTGATGGATTCAGGGGCCTCTCATAACCTCATGCCCAAGACTGTCATGGAAGAGTTAGGACTAGAAGTCACCCAAACTGAGGTATGATGTAGAAGTAAAATATAGGCTCTCCATACCTGAAAACGTCAAACATTGGAAGGTATTCGAGGATGATCTCGAAATCAAGAAGTTATTGGATACTGTCGGTGAATTTTCAGAGATGCATATTGACCAAGACTCTGTCTCTGAAGAAGAGCTCAATGGGGGTAATTTTCTGAATAAGATTGCAGAGCGTGACATTGTACAGCTGCCCAGCAATCATATTCCCAGAGGACTGGTTCCTTTGGAGAGGCTCTTTGATAGAAATGATGTATCATTAAAGGGAAAGGTCTCGGAGGAGGACGCTGGTACTATTCAGTGCAACATTGGAACCGAGAGTGAGCCCAAGTATGTCAAATTGTGAAAAAGTCTGATAGAGGAACAAAGGTCTGAATACAATGGACTTTTGAGGAAATTTGCTGATGTGTTTTCCTGGACCTACGAAGACCTCAAAACCTATGACACCTTAGTCATCGAGCATAAAATTCCATTAAAGAAGGAGGCAAAGCCATTTAGGCAGAAGCTGAGACAAATCAATCCCATGCTGCTGCCTATCATGGAGAGAGAAGTGAGGAAGCTGCTTCAAGCTTAGATCATCGTTCCGCTGAGATATTCAGAATGGGTGGCTAATTTGGTGCCAGTAAGGAAAAAGAATGGAGAGATCCGACTCTGTGTAGACTTCAGAAACCTGAACAGAAGCTCACGAAAGGATAACTACCCCTTGCCGAAGATGGAACATATACTGCAGAGGGTGACAGGAGCTTCCAGGATGTCCATGATTGATGGTTTCTCTGGCTACAATCAGGTCTCTGTCTTGCCTGAAGACAGGGAAAAGACAACATTCACCACTCCATGGGGCACATTCATGTATGCCAAGATGCCGTTCGGACTAATGAATGCAGGGGAGACATTCCAACATGCCATGGACATAGCTTTGATTAGGGAAAAGGATAAATTCGTGGTCGTTTATCTGGATGACATCACAGTATTTTCAAAATCCGATGAAGAACACCGTCACCATCTCAGGAAAGTTTTCTTGAAATGCAGAAAGTTTGGCATTTCATTAAACCCCAAGAAATCCCTATTAGCCATGCAGGAGGGAAAATTGCTAGGCCACATAGTATCAACAGAAGGAGTCAGGATTGACCCCAGCAGAGTTGAAGCGATACAAGCCTTATCAATCCCTAGGTCCAAGAAGGAGGTCCAGTCTTTCCTCGGTAAAATTAATTTTCTGAGGAGGTTCGTGCCCAACTTTGCTGAGGGGGTAAAGCTGATAACAACCATGTTAAAGAAAGAGAATGAAGTAAGGTGGACCCCTCAATCGCGGCATTGTTTTGAACAAATCAAGAAGGCCCTGACTGAAGCTCCTGTGCTTATCAGTCCCGACTACTCAAAGGATTTCCTTATCTTCTCCTTTGCCTCACCTGACACAGTGGTTGTTGTTCTATTACAGACAAATGACAGTGGGCTAGAGCAACCTATTGCTTATTTCAGCCGAGCATTGAGGGATGTCGAAGTAAGGTATGACGCAATGGAGAAGCAGGCTTATGCTCTAGTAAAAGCTCTCAAAGATTTTAGAACCTACATCCTGCAGTCAAAGATCATTGCCTATGTCCCCTCGGCTGCTGTTAAAGACATTCTTATTCATCCTGACATAGACGGGAGAAGGAGTAAATGGATAGCCAAAATCCTGGAATTCGACCTGGAAATAAGGCCCACCAAATTGATCAAAGGGAAAGGTTTAGCCAAGCTGTTGGCTGAAGAAAACTGCCAAGCGTTGGGAATAAGTTTCATCAACGAATGCTCAGGTATTTAGCAGGATTGACTGTCTGAACTAGATCATCAAAAGGAGCCCCCATTGGATCGATGTCCTTGGTATAAATATGTCATATACTTTCTGCAGGAGCTACGGCCTCCAGACAACCTGCAAAGAAGTAAAGCAAGAGCTCTAAAGCTCAAAGCAGTTAGATACTGCCTGATCGATCAAGTGTTATATTGGAAAGACCCGTTGGGGGTGCTTTTAAAATGCATAAGTCCACCAGAGGCCGAGATGATCGTGGCTGAATTTCACAGCGGCCTGTGCGGAAATTTCACAGCGGCCTGTGTGGAGGGCACCATTTCTGGAGAGCCACAGCCCACAAAATCCTCAGGGCTGGGTACTACTGGCCTACCGTATTCACCGATGTCTGCAAAAGAGTCAGAGCCTACCTCAAGTGTAAAAACTTTGCAGGAAAGCAGCAACTCAGGTCTTTGCCGTTGAATCCGGTGGTGGTTTTAGGGCCTTTCCAGCAGTGGGGCCTAGATTTCATCGGAGAAATTCACCCTGCCTCTAGTGGGCAGCACAAGTGGATCCTAACTGCTACAAATTTCTTTACCAAGTGGATTGAAGCTATCCCCACCAGGAGTGCTTCCCACAAGGCAATCATTGGATTCTTGGAGGATCTCATTACAAGGTTCAACTGCCCAAATAAGATTGTCACTGATAATGCAGCCACTTTCGGATCTGAACCACTAGCCAAGTTCTGTGACCAGTTCGAGATCAAATTGATTCACTCCACCCCATATTATCCACAGGGCAATGACCTAGCGGAATCCTCCAACAAAATCTTGATAAGAATCATCAAAAGGTTGTTGGAAGACAACAAAAGGGGTTGGAATTCAAAGTTGAAATTCGCCCTATGGGCTGATCGGGTGGCTGCAAAGAGAGCTATAGGTCTCTCCCCTTTCTAGTTAGTCTATGGAGCCGAAGTTGTCTTCCCTTCTCAACTAGCCATCCCTGTAGCGAAATTCCTCCAGGACCATCAGGAAGAACCCAATGACATGATCAGAAGGATTCATCAGCTAGTAGAGGTCCAACAGGCTAGGGGGCAGACAATGGACAGGATTTGGGACCATCAACAGAAGATCAAGCAGGTCTTCGATAAGAAGGCCAAGAAGGAGCGGTTCGATATAAGAGACCTGGTACTGAAATGGGATGCTCCTAAACAAGATAAGGGCAAACACAACAAATTTGAAGCCCTGTGGATTGGGTCTTTGATAATCTCCAAGGCTTTCTCAAACAACACATATAGGTTATGAGATTTGGAAGGCAAAGAAGTTTTTAGCAGCCCAGTGAATGGGAATTTCCTGAAGAAGTGTTTTGTCTAAGACTCCAATGGCTCCTTTGTTTGTAAATATTGTCTTTTTGTTTCTTAGTTTGTTTTCGTTTTATTTTTTCGGCCTAATAGTGACTCCATAGCCCAACAACGAGGCACTAGAACTGCAAATGAGTCCTTAGAGAATCGCAGGGATGACTCTATACCCCATGGAGCCTAATGTTAGCAACAATTGTGGTATCGTGCAATAAAGGTCTGTAGGATTACACGATGAGTGCCCAAGCGAAACACACAGAAGAAATCTGCTTGGGGCCCGAGTCAAGCAAGCGAGCCTGATCATGGACGTGAAAAGCGACAAAATCTCCACAGGAGGGCTCCATTGGAAATTGGGATATCAGAGGCCCCGGGAGCGAGAGTTTTATGCATTTCAGAATCGCGATTCACAATTTCCCGATCGGCAGGAGCAACTATCAATGGTGGAAAACAGGTGGCAGGCTTTGCGACGGCAGCGAGCTGTTGACAAGTCAACGACCACGATCCATCAGGGATCGGGGAATCGCGAGCCTGGAGGACGCGTGCTCATTGACATCTCAAACTGCGAAATCCCAATGGAGAGTTTGACTACGGTCACACGGAGGAAGTGGTCATATGGTTCATGTTCTAGTCGGTAGGGGCTATCTTACGGAAGCAGAACTCATCGCAAAATCGGAGGATCGGTAGTTCCGGGTACATGTGCACCTCAGCATCACAAAGCCCGAAACCCTGAAAGCCCGAAACCTCAACACATACCTCTACCATATATCCCTTTCCGCCACGTCCAATCCCCGTGTCATGCCAACTCATATTTTCTTCCCGGCCCCTGTGTCTTCTCCACCCGGCTCGTACACTTCAAAGCTCATGAATTTTTCCACGTGCATTTTCCCTTTCGCTTTCCCTCTGTCCATCCGTCCGCATGGCCTCTCCTCATCCTATACTCACACCGAGCATGTCAAGTCACCCCTGCCTGATCACCGTCCATTCACCTCTTCATATTAAGACCTCCAGCCATCCCGAAGGTCTCCATGCCCTGAAGGTGCAGAGTTGATCGGGACCTTTCCCAATCCCAATGAAGCAGTTATTGCAGCAGTTGATGGTGGTTGGACATCGTTTCCACCATAAATGGAAAGTATTGAAAATGACTATAATCTTGTCAATTCATTTACAGGTCCTTTGGAGCGCGATTGCATTTGACTGAAGTCCATGACTATCGAGAGACTGCAGGCGTAGTAAACATGCAGACGTAATGTCTTCAATGCGATGTCTCGAGTTGGTTTCTAGGGCTTTGTTCCAAGTATATGTAGGCATTTTTTCCATTGTTGTAAGCATCGATGGTTGAGCAGAGCTCCCGGTTGTAAAGTTTCAATGAAGCATTGTTGTTCTAGTTATGTATGAACTTTTGAGACTTCTTGCCTTATGAATGCCAGTTTCTTTCATGTATTTGTTTACACTATGTTAGAGCAGCTCGAAATTGGAGGATCCAGTCGAGCTGTGGCTATTATAGGATGACGTTGTAATGGATCACTGTAATAGGCACATAGCCTCTAATCAGTTCCTGTGATTTCCTTAACGTTGAATGACTTGGAATTGTAGGATCCAGTCAAGTCCTCTTTCAGTTCCTTGGGACCCTGAACCAAGCGGATCTTGTATTCAGAGTCCTTCTTCTGCAAACTGCCAAAAGCCTGATGCCCAAAGTTGTTTGTTCATTTTTTCCTAAGTCTTCCACCTGCTCATATTTTAATCAACCCACTGGCTGAAGTTTGGATTCCAGACCTCCTTTGTTCTTTACATATCAGACTCAGTCCCTGAGTTAGAGTGATACCTCCTCGAGCTATTATCTCCATTTGATCACCCCTTATAAACAATCGTGACATAAAACTGATGGGCGTCGAGATCTGCTCCTGCAAGCAATCCAGGAGTGACTTCTGACGCTAACAATCCCCAGTGGAGTCGCCAATTTTTTTATCGGACTAATCGATAGGTGCAGACACTAACAAATCTCCCTAGATCCACCAGGATATAGAACAAAACAGGACAGGACACGACTCTTTCCCTAAGTTGTAATCATTGAATCTACTAATAGGAAGGAATAAGTGACATACCTTTATATCGCTTCCTTAGGTCTCTGTTGTTCCCTCTTCACTTCGGTGCTCTCGTGAAGTCAATTCCAAGACAACACAAATGAACCAAATTGAATATAGCAAAGTATATTCATCGTCAACTTATGCATATGATCAAGGAATTACATAATAAAGTAAGAGTGACTTTATGGGAAAGGGACATGCCGCTGTATCATATTAATTGAAAGTAGAAGATACAACCTGATCACCTTGATGTTGCGAGCGTCCTTTCTGTGACCCTTGGTTCCAACACACACAATTTCTCTATACTTGCATGAAAAAGATCCAATTCCTCTTGATAGACCAAACAGAGTCTTCAAGCTTCTATCCAAGCAGGGTTCTTCACACAATTCTTTCACCAATTCTTCATTCAATCTTGCTTAACCTTTTCCATGAGAAACCTTTCAATATATAGGAGAAGGAGAGATGG
>SNQJ01S0003484.1:57848-73744 GCA_010110895.2 Picea sitchensis
CCATGAGAAACCTTTCAATATATAGGAGAAGGAGAGATGGTTACATGGATGAGGATGATCCCATCAAATCTGAGAAGTCAGTAAAATGAAAACCATATGAATGCCAACTCATTTTCTAGAATATTCCCTTCTAGAACCCTCGAGACCTCTTCTCCTTTCCAAGATTAAAAATAGGTTTGCACCCTATGTATAGAGAAGACTGTGAGAAGTTTGCACCCTAAGTGTGGGTGGCCTATGAGATTGAAGGATTCTCACACCCTAGGCTATAGGCAGCTTGCGAACTGATCTTAAAAATATGTTTTGGGAAGGAGACAAGAGCCACTTTTTCTCAGGCAAAAATTCTTTGTTGGGAGTCTGAATACATCACTGTTGAGACATCACCAAAGTGACCAAAATCATGTGTAACAAAATTCCCCCCAAAGTATGAGGCCATAATCTATGACATTCAAAATACTTTGTAAACTACGTGTGTGTGTCAGAAACCGGGAGTGCACCTAATCGAAAACCTGCAAACAACCAAGCATCGACAAAATATAATACCAGTTTCTAGGTAGGCATTCCCATACTCCTATCACAGTCGGATGATATCATGAACATAGGTCATGGCCACCAATCATACACCATGGATCCATGCCATAAAAAATACTGCATAACCACCAGGAATACACTGTGGATCTATGTGAGAAGACTCAAATTAAGACGACATAGCCACATGACATACAAATTGGATCTATGTGTCTACAAATCATACATATTCCATCGCAGCCTGGATCAAAAAAATGAGACCCAGAGTCTTTAATCTCATCACCTGAAAGTACGAATATAGCCATGTGATTACATGTGTTGAAGTCGAACATGGTAGAAACCACTTGATTACCGGTCATTGATGAAACTGTTAACAAGTGCAAGGGAAATCACCCTTAATGTCAATGAATCTCAAGGCACACTAGTACAATCCAACGAATGTGAATAAATGAGTTGAGGTTGAACATTCGACAAAATCTCCCAATCAGGGGTCAATAATGAAAACCCACTGACGAAAGTGAGAAAACGTGCCATTGAGGCATGCAGGTTCCAAGGTACCAAATAATTTCTAAGTTTTGTTTCCGGATAATGAGTTGGATTCGACGGAGCAAGACTCGTCACAAGAGGGCCTTGATGTATCCCCCATCAATGACACAAAATACGTAATAGATTTTGAAGGTGAAACAAAGTATGAATATAGGTCGAAATGGACACAAGGAAGGCCGACTTGGTAAGAATGGACAATTGCAAATGCCTGACTCAATAGAGGGCTTGGATGAACTTCTCTTGAAAATATGAATGACACGACCAAGGACTTGGCAACACTGACTCAGAGACGACACAAGATATGACCTTGTAGCAAGTTGAATGCGAGACAAATGGATTTCCCAAACTAGCTTCAAATAATGAATAGGGGGTGTCATGTTCAAGAGTGACACTTACTGCCATTAATATGAATATGAAAACACATCCCTTTCCCAAAATTTCTCCCACCATTTCTGGCGAGTACCTCTTTATTTTTATGCAAGCTTGAGGAGGATAACATATGCTTGTTGATGTAAGCTCATCCTTCGGATGAGTCACTCGGAGTATGTTTAACGAACCCTAGGAAGGAGTGGTTCGCTCCCATTATGGGTCTTTCAATGTTTGTTTAACAAGTCCAAAGATAGAAAACTCGAGGGTTTTTCATGTTTTGAGAGTCTGAAAAACACTTAAAGAGAACTCTCTCAGTTCCTTTTTCATAAAATAGTTCGACAGGACCGAAAAAGTGATAAAATATCGCCCATCGAACATTTTTTTCAGATACTTTTATGAGAGTGAACAGAACAAGGTTGCTCGACAATCTTTTCATTTTTATGGAGTGTGAAAAGAGCTTAAAGGATACTCCTTTGCATTCGTTGTTTTTGTGTTACCATGACGAGTACAAAAATATGAGAAAAGTATACTCGGTTACATTCTCATGTATTTTCGAGTGCAAGAAAGAATGAAGACTGAGCTCGAGCTTTTTCTAAAAACCATAAAAAGCAGTCATACATGCGACAAAAAGAAAAAACATCCATACTCCTTCATGTGGACTTCAAAGTCGCTATATCTGCAAAAAGTCACATTCATAGGACTATTAAGCATTAGGCTTGATGGACAAAACAATATAAAAATGGGCAAAAAATGGTAAAAAGTGAATAAATATGGGTAAAAAGGGATTTTACCATTTTCATTGTGATTTTGCCAAGAACTTTGCCCAAAACACCTGTTTTTCCCCCAAATTTTGTTGCTCGATATTGGACACTTCTCGAATAGCATTTTTCAAGCTAATTTCGAGACAATACATCTTTACAATACTAGGAGTAAGACAACAAACAAGACTTCTTCTGAAAACACGACGACTTTGCCCCCAAAACAGTCTATAACAACTGAGACTAAACAGAATAATGCGAACCCAAGCTTAGATTATGATTTAGTTGAAGATCTAAAAAAGTTAAGGGCTAACATTTCTGTTTACGAATTATTAAAATTCCCGTTTCTGCTACAAAAAATGTGACAGAATATTGCAGAGAACAACAAAAACGACAATCCAAGCAGTAACAAAGGTTTTCAGAACAACCCAAAAGTTCCTCAGAAGGCCTCCACTAAGAATACTCCTGATCCTCACGAGAAAAGAGACCTTCCTGTAAATAATGTAACAAATATAAATAAATTAGTTTTAGAGGATGTGGGTAAAAAGCAACAAGCTTCCACCATTAGTACTCGTAGAAACGTCCCTCCATTTTTGTTAACTTTTGAAATCTTTAATAGGAACGTGCACAATTGTATGGTAGATTCAGGAGCGTCATCCAATGTAATGCCATGGTCTGTGTGTCAGAAGATTAATGCTGAAGTTCAACCATCCACCTTAAATATCATCCAACTTGATTGAACTAGTGTTAAAGTTATAGGCAAATTAAGGAATGTGTTTATAAGATTATCATCTAACCCCAAAGTTCATCAAGTGATTGGTATTATTGTTGCAGATATTCCAGAAGTTTTTGGTTTGTTTTCAAGCAGAGACTGGTCAGAACAACTACACGGCTATTTCGCAACAGATTGGTCTCACTTGTGGCTGCTCGAGAATGGAAAGCCCAACAGAATCAAGGTAAATCGTGAACGTTACCTAAAGTTCACAGTGACAGATTTAAATGATCCTAATGAACCATTTACACATTTTGCCGATTCACCCGAAATACAAGGGATGGATACCTTTTTCGACAATTTCATGGCCGAAACTTCCGCTATCACAAACCTGGGGCAGCAGTCTAAAATTGTGACATATATGCAGCCAAAAATTTCTACCCAATGGTCTCATGCGCCTAACAAAAATCAAATATGGTCTCTTTACTTTGACGGGTCAAAATCCAAGGAAGGAGCTGGTGCGGGCTGTGTGATTATTGATCCAGCAGGTAACAAAACCCTGATTGCATGTAGGTTAGAGTTTGAATGTACAAACAACACAGCAGAATATGAGGCTTTATTACAAGGCCTTAGGAAAGCATTAGATATGAATGTTCAAAATTTGACTGTCCTTGGCGATTCAGAAATCGTGGTTAGATAGGTAAAAAATTCTATTCATTGTTTATCTCTGCATCTTAAAAGCTACCAATCAGAGGTATGGAATTTGATGAATAAGTTTTCTTCTTTTAACATAAATTCTATTCCTAGATTGAATAATTCGGAAGACGATTTGTTAGCTAATGTAGCTTCGAAACTCTTTCCTGCAGAAGGCTTGTCCCCGAATGCATTCTCCGTCGAACTGTTGTTCAAGCCATCCGTCCCCAACAACATCACAAATTGGAGAGTCTTTGACGACGATCAACAAATTATTAGTTTCCTACATATGGAAGAAACTTTCCAAGGCGCGGTGATCGACGAATGTACACATGACGAGAATCTTCATGACTTCACAGTAATACCAGGTCCGAGATCTCCTGAATCTTCATCGGACATGGTAAATTCTATACCTAAATCTGTAGTTAGATTAGAAAAAATTTATGATCTTCAAGACAAATTCAAAAAATCAGTGAACTGTAAAACAAATAGTTCCTCTTTAACGTATGAAAAAGTAAACTTGGGAACTAAAGACAATCCACAGTGCATTAATTTAGGGGTGGGGTGTTCTGAACAAGAGAAAGAGATGTTTATTAAATTGTTTAAGAAATTCAAAGATTTTTTTGCTTGGACGTACGACGACCTAAAAACGTTTGATCCTAACATCATACAACACGTCATTCCTATGAAACCCCAAACCTTACCGTTTCAACAAAAGTTAAGAAAAATGCACCCAAAACTCGAACCGACTGTCAAAAAAGAATTAAATAAACTCATAAATGCTAAGATAATCTTCCTAGTTAGGCACACGCAATGGGTCTCTAATCTTGTCCCTATCCGGAAGAAGAGTGGTGAAATTTGACTATGCGTCGATTTTCGAAATCTTAATCGAGCGTTTGACAAAGACAACTACCATGTCCCTCCCATGGAACAGATCTTTCAATAGGTATCTGGTTCTGAAAGATTATCCTTATTGGATGGTTTTTCAGGGTATAACCAAGTTCTGATGTCCCCTCCAGACCAACTTAAAACTACCTTCCGCACTCCATGGGGCACCTACGCTTATAGGAAAATGCCCTTTGGACTCATTAATGCTGGTGCCACTTTCCAGAGAGCGATGGACATCACTTTATGAGGCTTAATCAATCAATCTGTCATAGTTTACCTGGATGACGTTACTGTATTCTCAAAAAACAAATTTGATCATCTAGCTCATTTAAGATCCGTTCTACAGTGATGTCGTAAGTACGACATTTCCTTGAATCCTAAAAAATCTATCTTCACAGTAGAACAAGGTAAGCTCTTAGGATTTATTTTATCGAGAGAAGGGATGATTATCGACCCTGAAAGGACTCAAGTCATCTCGAAACTCCCCCCTCCCTCGTCAAAAAAGTCTATGCAGTCTTTCTTAGGCCAAATAAACTTTGTCAGGAGATTCATCCCCAGTTTTTCAGAAATGGTGAGACCTTTACAGAACTTAATAAAAAAAGACATACAATATCATTGGGGACCCTTAGAAAACCAATCTTTTAATTCAATAAAAAAGGCCATAATAGACGTTCCTTCTCTGATGAGCCCCAACTTTTCGCAAGACTTCACTCTCTACACATTTGCTTATGACCGCTCCTACACTATTGTCCTAACTCAAAAGAACGCTAAAAACAATGAAGTCCCAATTGCGTTTACGAGCTCAGCCTTCAAAGTTGCAGAACTTAATTACTCAGCAATAGATCAGCAAGCCTATGCTGTTTTTAAAGAAATAAAGAACTTCCGATCTTATCTTTTGAAATCTAGGACGAAAATTATCGTCCCCTACCCAGTTGTCAGAAATCTGTTAGTACAGAAAGAACTAGGCGAAAAGAGAGTGAACTAGGTCACCTCCTTACAAGAGTATGACATGGAAATCACCCCAGCGCAAATAGTGAGAGGTCAAGGGCTATGCAAGTTAGTTGCTGACTCAGTGGAAGGACAACAAGAGGAAAATGATATGTCAAACCCATGACAACACTACCAAAATTTAATCTGTTGTGCACAAAACCCTGTTAGCCCCTGGTATGATGATATAAAATTCTGTCTTGAACATGGGTCAGCCCCCCATCACCTGGATGCCACTAAAAGAAGAGTGCTAATATTGAAATCTGTCTCCTTTTAGTTGATTAATGGTATTCTATTTCGTCAAAATTTTGATGGAGTACTAATGCGCTATCTTGAGAAAGATGAAGCAGAAAAGGTCTTATTAGAATTGCACGCAGGAGAAGCTGGTGGGCATTTTGGTGGAGATACCACTGCCCATAAAGTATTAAGAGAAGGTTATTACTGGCCTACACTTTTCAAAGATTCTCATGCCTTGTGTCGCAAGTGTGTTATTTGTCAAAAAACATCCAGATGGATAAAGAAACCAACTTTCCCTCTGCAGCCTGTTTCAGTAGACTCCCATTTTTCAGCAGTGGGGTCTTGATATTATAGGCCCAATCAATCCGCCATCCTCACAGCAGCATAATTTTATCATAACAACCATGGATTACTTCACTAGGTGGTCCAAAGCTGCCCCATTAAAAGCTGTAAATACCAGTCAGGTAATTGTCTTTTTGAATTCAAATATTATTACTCGTTTTGGTATCCCTGACTGTCTAGTATTCGACAACGCTTCCTATTTTTCGTCTCTTGAGATGAGTGATTTCTCTCTAGAAAAAGGAATTAAATTAAAATATTATGCCAGCTATTACCCTCAAGGTAACGGATTGGCAGAATCAACTAATAAAAATCTGATTAAAATCATCAAGAGAACGATATCTGAAAACCATAAAAATTGGCATAATGCACTGTTAAACGTAATCTGGGCTGATAGAGTAACTCTGAAAACTGTTGTGGGTAACTCTCCCTTCTTTCTCGTTTATGGCAGAGAGGCAATTCTGCCACCACATATTCTTCTTCCCTCACTACAAATATCACAGAAAATACAACAAGAGGACTGCACCCCTTTGGAGAATCGAATTAACGCATTATTAAAACTAGAGGAAGTGAGGGCTCAAGCAAAACGGAAGTTGGATCAGCATCAACTTGTGGTTAAAATATGGTTTGATTCCAAATATGCCTCTGACAGAAACTTTGAAGTAGGTGACCTTGTCCTAAAATGGGACAAACCATATGAGGGAAAGGGAGAGCATACAAAGTTTCAGAACTTATGGCTAGGACCGTTTTTGATTGCTGAGAAATTGGGTCCCAGCTCTTTCAGATTACAGAGTCTAGAGGGACAGCCAGACACCTATCCGGTGAATGGCCAAGATCTAAAAAGGTATTTCACTTGATGACAACCCTGTGTACACTGTGTAAATATTTTTCCTTTGTTTGCTTTTCATTTTTTCTTTGTTGTTTTGGTTTTGATTTTTCCCTTATGCTTACCAGTTTTTATTTTACATATACCTGCATCATGAACTGTTCGGACAAAGAAAACAGAAAAATTTCTCCTCTGAAATAACTGCTAAAGTTTGTTTAAACATGTTGAATAAAGCTTGTTGTTTGAAAGGTGTTTCTTGATTTCAATCTGTAATTGAAGATTTTCATGATCATCCATTTCTTCTTACGATGTCCCTGTTCCTTAAGAGAACAACTCAGAGATGTCTCCCCGCCTTCGAAGGTCGGTTTTTCAATAAACCATCTCTAGATCTTAATGAAGGACAGTTAAAAATTCTCTCAAGGTATGTAATTTATTAAAATATGTCCAAAATATCACAATTTTCAGCGTCACCCCGCTCAATTAAATATCCTTAAAACTAAATAAATCATTAAAGAGCTGTGGGAAGTGCTTGTAAACTCGCCAGGATACTGAACAGGTCTGCTGGCAATGGGTAAATACATGCATCATGCCAAGATAACTTCGCTGGGGTACTGAACAGGCCCGTTGGCAGCGAAGCAATGTCAGGTATATGAAAATTCTCAGATATGGAATCTTTTGACCTTAAATGTCCTTCGTTTTGATATGGAACTTCTTGGCAGGATACAGATATTGGAGTGGGTTAAATGGCATCCCTGTCGAGGCTATGGACGCCTACTGGTAGCAGTGGCTCTATCAACAATATTGGAGATTTTAACCTTAATATCGTGGCTCGCTTTTGTTAAGATTGTCATCAGTTTTCATCTTTTAAAATATCAAGCAATCTGAAACTGGAATTTTTTATGATTGATGATGATGTTCAAACAGTTTTCTTGTTGTTTTCGAGTTGGAGTTTTTATCATTATCCTAATCTGGACTTGTTCGTTTGGCAGAGATAACTACTTCTACCAGTGTGTCGCCATTGTTGGCAGCCATATTAATCTCTATATTTTTTTACAAGCTGCCTACACAAGGTTTTTTAAACCCTCATTAATCGTCGCAACTGTTTAAATGATATCATTATTCTTCTCTTTTTGCATACCTGCTTTTCATTTTCATTTTTACGACTACAAGCATGAAAACCCACAGTTGGAATTCATGTTGATTACATCAAAATGATCATTCGGTTTATCACAAACCTACTTGTTTATATGGTTATAACTCCTTGACCTCAAACACACCACTGGTCACATATTTATTGAAACACCAAACATTTATGCATTTGATTATTGTTAATATGGTGTTGATTTACAAAATCTTTGACACAATGGTTTGATTGACACATTGATTTTTGGGTCAAATCGTGGTTATGTAATGGTTCATTTGACATGTTGATTAAAATTCTTTTGGATATGCACTGTTATGATTTGAATATGCCATTACACAAAGGCATCATTCCAAGTACAGCCCGATATGATGTTCTTGCATGGCCTCAATTTACACCACTATCCTCGCACGCATAGCATTAACTCTCTGCCCTTGCATTTTGGGTTACCTTTGCATTGTGTTGGGGAAGCTTCGGGACAATGGTTCTATGTCTATCCTGTCAAACCCTACCGTCGAATACCCTGTTGATTTTGTGCTATTAGCTATGGCTCCTGTAGTGAGAATCGAACCCAACGGTGTCCAAACTTTGTTGTTGTTTGATAATGCCCAAGAGGACTTAGAGAGGAATAGTTGGCGGGTCTTTGTTGAGAAGTTCGAGGGTTTTAACCTGGCATTTGATCAACAATTCGCACTAACGTTCGATGGTTGCAGAGCCAAAATTGGGGACGTCCAACTCTAGTTGAACGAAGATTTCAGTAGCTCAGCCACTGGTCTGCCAGCCATGGGACAAAAATGGTTTAAAAATTCAAAGGTTGATGAAGTACCCTGGTCACTATTGTTTACCTCAAGGAAGATTAACAACTGCGACAAAGGTATGCCCGTTACAACTCTAAAACCTAGATGGCACGATTTGTTAGCTATTGTCAAGCAGTTCATTACCTGTGAGGGTAGATACGGTCTAGTTTTGTTATACCACTTGCGGTTTCTCATGAGTTTCATCGATTTTCCCTTAAACATGCCATATTTTCTCTTTTGGAGTTTATACAAAATGGCTAAGCATTTCAAAAGGGAGAAATCCGACTCCAGCCTCTTCCACCACTGTTTAATTAAAGTTATTATGGTTCATCAGTTGAAGTTGAATGGCGATTGTTGGGACACTTTATTGTTAAGGAATGGTTTTGCCAGTCCTGAAATAGGACAAGTTGACAAATCCATTGTTACAGAAACTCTTGTCGGGCCTGTCATTCCCCCTCCTTTTCTCTTGCCCTCTATTGAACCCTCGACCTACCCGAACACTACCCAACCCGACAACCTGCCTGATTCATGTCCAAAAGATGGTGGTAATCCTATTAAAAAGTCTGCAAGGAAAAAGGGTAAAGGTAACAGTGATATCAATTACAAGGGTAAAAAGGCCGCGCGCTGGGTTTCACGGTGTGCTTGTAATAAACCTAAAGAAAACAAAAACCAAAAACCAATTATGTTAAGTGAAGATTCCGATTCCGAAATCGAATGGTTTCTAACCGAAGAGTATCCATACTCACATGGACTTTGATCAGTTAAGCCCTATGAATATGTGAAAAACCTCCCACCGTGTCTTAGAGACAACCCCAACTTCCCTGGGATCAAACTCGACAGAGTACCTACAGGTCAAATAAGAATTTCCTCACCTGTGAATACACAGCCTGTTCAACCACAGTGCAATGAATGTCAGTCGTGGCTCGACTGGTATTACAGAGACATCCCTTTGCTCCAATCTTGGATCAAGTCCTTGGAGGACCGAGTGAATGTGCTAACTAAGGAAAATGACATATTTCAAGATAATGATAAAAGACAGAAGACCACAGGCTCTGTTGTCTTTAAAAATGTGGAGGCGGCCATTGCCATTGTCATTTCAAAATTAGCTTGATTAAAATCCCTGAATCCGAGGTATGGTATTTTAAAAGTGATTTTAAGATGATTTTGTTTTTATTTTGAATTAGCATACAATATTTGTTTGCTCAAATTGCATCTATTTATGTTTTGATTGAATTGATAAAACACGATTCTATTTATAATAATAACTAGCTACAGAATCGTGAGATTCTGTAGCTAGTTACTAAAATTCGAATTTTTTGATTTTACAATTAAAATGCAATCTGAAATCATGTATTCTTGTGCGTTTTCAGGTACATACGAATTCTAAAGGAGATTGGATCGATAGTGGCATCTCTGAACATGCTATTTCTTTACATGGTTTTAGATTAGGCTGTTAGTTTTAGATAGAAACATGAATTTGGGAGATTGTATTCCCCACAATTTTTGGAACAAATTTGATAATTTCCACAAGGAATGTTTTGATCCTGTGGCCTTTAAAAATGTATGATTTTGTAAACAAAGACCATCTCTGTCTGGGAGAAAAAACTATGGATTTTTGATTGTTAGATTTGAATGAAAGCGAATATTTGCACAACTTTAGCTTCAATATATCATATTTTTGTTCAAGTTTTGCTCATTTCGATTTGTAATCAAATTTTGACTACTTTAGATATCATAATTTGTTACAGGTTGATGTGATGGGATTTATATGGTGTCCATGTTTTTATGTCTCTCATTTTATATACAACAATTAATCTTTTCACATTTGATGATTAGAAGATTGATCTTCTTTATTCAATGAGTAGTTATATGCAATTTTTTATACTCAGATTTATCTTAATATGATCGTTTGTCAAATTATAAATTGTTGTTGCTACATATCTTACTTGTTCTGTCATTAGCATTCAAAGCATTACTGCTTCTCATTTACGAGAAGCATTGGTAAAATCTGGTGCGGGTTGGCCTCATCAAACAACAAAAGTAGATGCTACGCATAGGACACATAGGATATGCGATTACAGGTTAGTTTGCTAGTAGCATTCTATTAGTTTAATTAATATAAGAATTTTTTGTAGTTTAGACACACTATATAGATTGTTATTTTTATTTCGCAACTAGATAGCTGTCATTTCATTTCTTGTTCATAAAAGTTGTAAAAAAAAAAAAATCAAAAATACTGACAATAGCTTTGCTATCATAAATCAAGGATTTTCGCAGATTTCGATTAAAATTTGCATTTTGTGAATACTGTACATATATTTGAGATTTAATAATATCGATACACCGTACATTTAATAAGTAGAGTTACTATTTTATAAATATTAGTTAGCAAACTGTGAATATATATTAGATTTGTATATAGTTTGCAACAACTGTTTTTCACTTAGTTAGTTTCTTTAGTTTTGTTTTTTATTACTTTCTTAGGACCTAGATCGGCCAACGGAGTCGCTAAACCTGTCGTAGTGGATTAATCCAAATGGCTTGGGTGAATTAGACAACTCCGGACTGGATTCACTCCTCCAGTTGACGAGTGGTCAATTTCTCCCGTCAACACAACTGATCGGGAAGTTCGAGTTTGATGAGACGTCTTCTCCGTCTCCACTCATGAATGTGATCGGAGATATGAATGGCTTTGGTTTGCTTGAAAGAACTCAAAATCTCGGTCCCTTTTTAATAGAGGATCGGTAACTGATAGTGGGTGAGGAAAGCCATAGCGAGGGTGTTGAAGTCGGCGAAGAAACCTTGTTGTAATTCTATATACCACTTTGCGGCAGAGCCCGTGAGTGTTCGGTGAAAAAGGTGTAAATGAATAGAGTCATCCATCAAGGAGTTGGATGAGCACCAAAGGTGAAAATTCATTACATGATTGTTCGGGTCCTCTCCCTGTTTTCTATCGAATTTAGGGATGTCGGATGGTAGTTTGGCCGGTATGGCGCTCCATTAGGGAGAGTGACGGATCAAATCATTTGAAATCCTCGACAGATCCGGGAGATACAGGGTAGCTAAGAAAGGTAACTGTCTATTCACATGCGGGTACTAGTGACTTTGGGGAGGGAGTCCCGTCGACAAACCAGTGGGACCATAAGCAGTCTGCATATAATGCGAGGATCCAGGAATATTCGGTGGTTGGTGTGGAGGCAAGTAACTCATAGGGGTGTACCCTTGAATGGGGGCATGGAGTTGAGAATTCGAGCCCCAAATAGGATTAGACGTACCTAAATAGGGTTGGCCTGTACCACGGGGTATGACAGAGCTAGCTGGTGGTTGTTTCCCCCTGGTCGGGTGAGGGTTATGTTGTATAAGATGATTCCAATACTGGGCCAAAGATGGAGGTATGTTTTTTCCATAGGGTGGGGTCTGTGGGGGTTGTTCTCCAATCGGGATTTGTGCCCCAATTGGGATTTTTCCTACAAGGGGGGGTTGAGTTGGGCCTCCTTGGTGAAATTGTCCACCAACAAGGATCTGGTAATTTGGTGTGAACGACGGAATGGTGCCACTAGGATCAGTGTCTCCGATAGAGGATGGAAAAGGTCCTCTAAAAGGGGGTGGTGGAAGTGTTGGAATGAAACCGAGAGGATGTTTCCCAGAAGGAGTGGAATTGCCAGGAGTCCCGGAGGAGATTTGCGTAGGAGCGAGAATAGAGGCATTCAATGCATGGTATATGGGTGGAAGTGTCGAGGTGACTCTGGGCGAAAGCAGTGTGCCAATGGGGGCTTGGATAGCCATGATAATATCGGTGTGAAGACTCATAATATATATATAATGGACCATTTGTAAATGTAAAGTCAAGATGTGGTTAGCTCACGGAGCTTCTGTACCAGGAAAATAATAAACAATAGTAAAAGGTATTGCATCTAGATCAGATGTTTCAGGTAGCTCAGGTTAGACAGTGATATTAACGCCTGCTCCTGAGCCAAAAAGATCCTATCTAAAAATGCCAGTAGTCCAAAAAGGATCTTGACCCTTAGGTCGTAGGAAAGGTCCAGTCGGTGATCCAGAAGACTGAACAACCAAGTCTCTGGGAGAATTCACTCGCATAATGTGTCTCTCGGAGTCGGGATGAAGTCAAAAGTCCTCTCGAGAATTAGTAATTCATAATCGTTCTAGAGAGTCAGTTCTTTCCACTTGTCGAGTGGCAACGTCTTGGAATTCTCTCTGTTGAGGAGAGCCCTCTGGTGAGTTGGTAGGCAAGGGTTGAGAACCTTCCAAATTTTCTAGGGGTAAGCCTTGCATTCTACGTGAATGACATGGAGGGTCAATTGCGATCGAGTTAAAAGCTTACGAAGGAAATTTTATGGTCAACTTGGGTAAACAAACAACATGCGCTAGTAAAAATCTAGGAAGCAAAACCAAGCAAACAAGACCTTCTAATTCCGAAGTCACTAGTTGGTAATGAAATGCAACGTCGCAATGACGAGACAAGAAGGGGCTGGGCTAGGATGGAAAAATTACGTTGATGACCTACTTAACGGACTTACACCCTGGTGCAATATCCCACATATAATCATGGGTATACCCTCCAAGGAGCTCGAGTGAGTTTGGCCAATGTTGATTCTAGGTACCTTGAATACTTGCCCCTTCACATTCACCTTGTGTAAGACCCTAACAAGATAGGCCACTAAGGTTACCACCAACAACAATAAATCCTGGGGGAACAATCGATAGTCTGATCCACATGCAAGGGTAGGGTATCTAGCCCAAAATCAGCTTGAGAGGCTTCCACTCATCATTGTGGGTATACCTTCAAGTGACCCCCGTAATACGTGCAATCTCTACACCAATATCAACAAAGTAGGGTGAGTAACTCTGTCAATCTCAATGCGACCTCGGGTTTGACCCTTGTGTGAGAAGGGCTTCCCAAGACAAAATGATGCAAATGGAATTTGTCACTCCTTATGATCCAGGTGGATATCGATGGCCACCCACCTTTTCCAGCTGGCTCAAAACAACTTTCTAGCAATTTTGATAATTTACTATTTTTAGCAGTTTTTTGGGTCATGAACTTTCGGAGCCGTTTTGAGGCCCTAAACGACGTTTTTTGGGGTATGTTGTGATTGCAAAATTTCATCATGAAATTTTGTGCAACTATTGTAGTCCTCGGATAGATCTTTCCAATGGGATATCATACCCCTAAAACGGAGATCGTATGCAAAATTTACGACCTGAGAAGTTGATGTACTAACATACCCAAACAGGGCCCACATGACTTTTGACGCTTCATCTCCTAGGGTTAGGTTTTTGGATGTTTAGGGTTTTTGAAATTTCTATTTATTGTAAAAAGGACTTGAGAGCCTTATCGTAATCATCTTATTGTGAATGAGCGCATCCATCACATCTCTTCTCAGAGATAAGCTGCCACCATTCCATCAAGCTTGTTTTCCACTACATTTTGTAGTTTCAGCTTATTTCCTTATTGTATAGAAAACCAATTTTACTGTATCTTTGTTATTCTTTGTTAAGCATTTGATAATAATATGTAGTCATTTTGTTCTGCTCATAAAAACCAGATCAGTGGTATTAGAGCGGTCTGCTCCTTGTCATCTTAATGCATGTCCCCAATGAGGTCGGAGTACAAAGATTTGGGTCTCGAGCTTGTTTCTCTTGAGGACAAAATCTCTCGCACACCCAAGCGACCTTTCATGGAAGGAGAAAAGAAAGATGACAGGATAGGAGATCCTTTTAAACTATTGATTGAGGAATCTCTCACACAACAGAGGAATGAGATGATGGATAATTTTGCGCAAATCTTTCGGCGACTACCAACAGGCAACACATCTTCTTCGAGCGGAGGCACTGGCCCCTTCAAGGTACAAATAACCTTCGATATTCCTATATTTGAAGGTGACATAGATGCAGATGTTGTATACAAGTGGTTGAATCTACTAGAAGGGTATTTATCTGTCCATAATTTTTCGAATAGAGAAAAGATTACTTTTGCGCTCCTCAAAGCTGTTCCCCATGTCAAAGATTGGTGGGAAACTTTCTGTGAGCAAAAGGAAACAGAGGAACCTTCATTATTTACAGTCACGACCACCTAGGAATCCTTCAGGGATGCTATGAAGGAACAATACTACCCTATCAGAAGTTATGACGAAATGTATATCAAATGGACCACACTGCGGCAAGAAAGAGACCAAGCAGTGCCAGATTTCACAAATATCTTCCATACCTTGCGCACGAAGTTGGGTATCAAAGATTCAGAGAGACATCTGGTGCTCAAGTATCGCGGTGCTCTGCATAGATACATCCAGACCAAAATGGAATTTCTAGACATCCCATCCTTGGGCGTGGCCTACCTATATGCCGTCAAAATTGAGCAGAAGATCAAACAAAAGACGCGACGATTTGGGTTGGTGAACCCCTCACAACAAAATCCAGGAAAGGGAAGCCCCAACCCACAGAACAAAGGACAGAGCAAAGATGCACAGTATCAAGAAAACTAGTCCAATCCGCAAGAAAAGAAGGACACCGAAAAGACAAAGAAAGATACCGGGAAGTGATGCGACTTCCATAAGAGCCCTTGGCATAACATTGCTAACTGTCGCTCAAAGTAGACGCTGGTGGATGAAGTGAAAGCCTATGAATCATATGTGGGTTCTGATTCTGAGTCAAAACCAGAAAGGGGAAGACGGATCATTGACGTGGAACCTAGTGCCACCGTTGCTACCACCAAGCTCCAGCATGGTGAACCAGACAAGCCAGAAGAAGGAGAGCGCCTCTTCCATTCCCATATGTGGGTAAAAGGCACCCCACTGCACTTCATTGTTGATAGTGGTAGCCAAAAGAACCTCATCTCAGTAGAGGTCGTCAAGCGGCTGGCTCTGCCGACAACTCCGCACCCACAACACTACACCATTGGATGGCTCCACCAAGGAAGCGATCTCTGCATCAACCAATAGTGTCGATTTTTGTACGGCATCAAGCCCTTCAAAGATGAGGTATTGTGTGATGTTTCTCCTCTCGAAGTTTGTGATGTTCTTTTGGGCCAACCTTATTTATGGAAGCGTCATGTTGTATA
>SNQJ01S0003484.1:73794-92945 GCA_010110895.2 Picea sitchensis
GGGCCAACCTTATTTATGGAAGCGTCATGTTGTATATGAGTCTAGGCCTCGTAGTGTTATTATTACTTTGAACAGGAAATTGTACAGGATACCCGAGGCTGTCCCACCTAGTGTTATTTCCTTGATCTCTGCTAAGCAATGTAGGAAGGTCATATCTCAGACGGTGAAGTTTGTCTTCTTTGTGATCCTCTCTCAGAATGAGAGAAAAATCACAGCCACATCCAGGGTCTCTGCGGCCGACCTCTCCACACAGCAGAAGCAAGTAGATAAGGTCATGGAAGAATACTCAGATATCTTCTCCTCGCCTACCGGGGTACCTCTACACTACCAGGTCAAGCACCCCATCAATCTGACCCCCAACGCACCACTGCCCAATGGGCCAGTATATCGTCGCTCTTTGTTAGAGAATGAGGAGATCAAGCAACAGATCCAAGAATTCTTCCATAAGGGGCACATCTGTCCTAGCTCATCACCTTGTGGGAGCCCAATCGTGCTGGTACAGAAGAAAGATGGAACCTGGCGACTTTGCATTGATTATCGAGCTCTGAATAAAATCACAGTCAGAAACCGGTACTTGACTCCATGAATCAAGGACCTCCTTGATCAACTCATGGGGGGCAAATACTTTAGTAAGATTGATCTGAAGTCTGGCTACCACCAGGTCCCGATAGAACAGACAGGTGTATGGAAGACCACCTTCAAGTCAAAGGAAGGCCTTTTTGAATGGTTGGTCATGCCCTTTGGTCTGAAAAACACTCCAGCCAATTTCATGAGGATGATGGACGATATCCTGTGACCATTCACCAATACTTTTGTAGTGGTGTATCTTGATGAATATCCCATTTACAACAAGACTTGGGTCGAACACTTGCAGCATATTTAGCCGGTTCTGCACACCCTACGACAACACAAGTTATATGCCAACTTGGAAAACTACTCCTTCGGCATGGACAGGGTCCATTACCTAGGCTACAACATTGATCAACATGGCATACATGTGGATCCAGCCAAGATCCAAGTCATCCGTGACTGGCTAGCCCTAACCACACTCACTGAGCTTCGGAGCTTCCTGGGCCTTGCCAATTTCTACTGCAGGTTTGTGCTGGGATTCTTCCATATTGCATGGGCCCTCAGTCAAATAACCAGGGGTGGTGGTAAGGAGAAATTTGCATGGGGCCAGCCCCAACAATAAGCATTCGATGATTTGAAGCAACACTTGTGCTTAGCCCCAGTACTTTCACTACCAGACCTGCAACAACCCTTTGAGATTGAGACTGATGCTTCAGACTATGTTGTGGGTGCCATTCTCACGTAGCACGACCACCCCATGGCCTATCATAGTGAAACACTATCAGATGCTATTCGTAAGTACCCTACTTACGACAAAGAAATGTACTCCATTGTGCAAGCCTTCCGTCAATGGAGACATTACATTCTTGGGAGGGAGACAATCATCCACACTGATCATAAGCCACTGTAGTTCATCCAGACACAAGGAAAATTGCAGAATGACTGCCATCAAAAGTGGTCCACATACTTGCAGCAATTCCACCTTAACATCAAGTATAAAATAGGAAGCACCAACTGTGTCGTTGATTGCCTCAGCAGACCACCAGTCGCGACACTCACCACAGTGCTAGACTTCTGCGGCCATGAGACCTATGGATGGCCCCAACTCTATGAGACAGACCCGAACTTCACCACCACCTACCAAATGTTGGGTGCAAAGGCAGTTATCGATAATTTCCATCTTCAAGATGGGTTGTTGTGTCGTCTGGGCCATATATGTGTTCCCTCAAGTGAGGGAGAAAATATGATCTGGGAAGCCCACTACAACCGGGTAGCAAGACACTTCAGCGTTGAAAAGACAGTGGCGATGCTACAAAAACATTTCTACTAGATGAAACTTCGACAAGAGGTCAGCGAGTATATCAGGTCTTGCACTGCTTGCACTATTGCCAAACCAACCACTAAGAAATAGGGTCTATACACCCCTCTTCCTACTCCTGACATACCATGGGAATCCATCTCAATGGACTACATGTTGGGCCTCCCTTCCACCAAGCGGGGAAATGACTGTTTTTTTGTGGTTGTCGATCGATTTTCTAAGATGGCGATTTTGGTTGCTTGCAAGAAGAGCATCACATTAGAAGCCACTGCCAAGATCTTCTTTGAACGAGTCTGGGTACATTTTGGAATCCCACAAAACATTGTCTCATATCGGGATAGTCAATTTCTCAGCACATTCTGGTCGAGCCTCTGGTCACTACTGGACACCAAGCTCACCAAATCCATGACCTTCCACTCCCAGACAGATGGCCAAACCGAGGTCGTAAATCGAATAATCGTGCATATCTTGCGCATGTACAATTACAAGCACCCTCGCACATGGGATGAGAGTCTTCCCTATGTCCAACATAGCTACAACTGAACCTTACATAGCTCAACCGACCACAACCCCTTTCAAGTGGGGTTGGGATTCCAACCATTGGGTCCCATAGATGTTGTACTTCCCCTTGCGGTCACCTCGACCGATTCCTCTCCTACTCCAACTGAGGTTGACAAAGCCATCCGATTCATTGAGAGGATCCAACACATACGCCAACAAGTTCAAGATATCCTACAAAAGTCTAATGACAAGTACAAGCAGTGCCATGATCAACATCGGGTTCCACATAAGTTTCAGGTGGGCGACAAAGTTTGGTTGCACTTGTAGAAAGAACGCCTTACAAGACCCCATCGGAAGATTTTCCCACTCTGATATGGGTTGTAAACCATGACCAAGGCTGTGGGAGATAATTATTTTTCACTCAACATTCCTCCTTTCCTTGGCCTACACCCAGTGTTCAACGTGGACCTCCTTCGACCTTATTTCCCACCATTATTGGACACCTCAGATGTAGCAGAACAATTGACACCAACAGAGATAAACCCTGACTGTATACAGTAGGAATCCAGTGATTAGATTGTGGACACACAGATCAAGGGCACTTGACAACAAAGGATCCAACTTTATCAAGTCATCAAAGCAGGGCAACTCCTACACCAAGGCAAGTGGCTCACCCGGGGCCAAATTCAGCAAAAATTTCCTCATATGATGGGGGAAATCAACGCAATGGAGACCATTTCTTCATAAGGATGGAGGATTGATCCAGGGAGATATCGGTGGCCACCCACCTTTTCCAGCTGGCTCAAAACAACTTTCTAGCAATTTTGATAATTTACTATTTTTAGCAGTTTTTCGAGTCCTGATTTTTCGGAGCCGTTTTGAGGCCCTAAATGACATTTTTTGTGGTATGTTGCGATCAAAAAGTTTCATCATGAAATTTTGTGCTATTGTTGTATTCCTTGGATAGATCTTTCTAATGGTCTATCATACGCATAAAACAGAGATCATATGCAAAAGTTACAACCCCGGGAAGTTGATGTACTGACTTACCCAAACGGGGCCCACATGACTTTTGACGCTTCATCTCCTAGAGTTAGGTTTTTGGATGTTCAGGGTTTTTGAAACTTTTGTTTACTGTAAAAAGGCCTTGAGAGCCTCATTGTAATCATCTTCTTGTGAATGAGCATAGTCGTCACATCTCTTCTCAGAGATAATCCACCATCATTCCAACAAGCTTGTTTTCTGCAGCATTTTATAGTTTCAACTTATTTCCTTATTGAATAGAAAACTAGTTTTACTATATCTTTGTTATTCTGTGTTAAGAATTTGGTAATAATCTATAGTCATTCCATTCTACTCATAAAATCTGGATCACTTTACCATAAGAATCTATTGTGTGTTTCGTGCTTTGGAGAGTGTATCTCACTGCCTATTCCAAAGCTCTAACCTAGCTAATGTTGGTGTAATAGAGTCCTAGAAAAGAGTTACTAGTTAAATTTTAAAAATTGTGCAATATTATTAAAGGTTGTTGTTACTCAAAGGAGACAGAAATGAAACCGATGTTGTATGAGACTCTGACCCAACAATGCATAGATAGGAATGAATGATACCAATTTTTTGTTTGATGAATCCTATTTACAGGAGGGAAAAATGAGTTTTCTCGAACAAATTGAACTACGATATATGATCTTCTTTGAAATGCAACATCAACGAATAATGAATCATGAAAATTCTCTGTTCGTTCTATTTCAACAATTGAATGCCAATATTTTCGAAATAAAAAATTACTTAAAAAGAAAAATGTTTTTTAATTTTCAGTAGAAACCACACAACAGTGGTGGAACTAAGAAAAACCAACAGCTAATGAAAAGAAATATACAACAAAAACCCAAACCAATCTTTCAATCAAGACAAAAATAACAAGCAGACAAGACTAGTCTCTTCAAATGCATGTGGGCAACAATTTCCCAAGTAATGAGCAATTGAGAAAAACAATTAATCCCAAATTTTAAACCGATCACCGGCTCCCAACCAAACAAGCACTCAGATTTCAAAACCAAAGATTATATCCTTGTTAAGGAAAGGTCAAGAGGTAACAGTTGAGAAAAAATGAACAAGAAGAGATTTTGATTTCCGAAGACTAATCATTCACAAAATTCGAAGTCAAGAAATAATCAATCACTGGCCAAAGAAGTTCTTTTCAGACACACATACAAATCTGGGCATCTGAGGATACAAAAAACCTTAAAAAAAAAATTGCAAATGGGTTTGCAGGGTAGCATTGGTGTACAGTGTGAGAATGAAGGATTCTCGTAGCCTGGTCACAAGAAGAGTGCGAGAGGTTCGCACTGGACTGAACAACAAGGTGCGAACTCTAGTGGTTCTCGCAGGCTATAGAAGGGTGCAGTGCCAGAAGGCATGAAACTAAATTTTTTTTGGAAAAAGGACAAGGTTTTTGAAGGAACTTTTGGACCCAGTGAGTCTATCAGGGTCTCCTCAAGACTCATAGATTGATGGAAATGAAGAATGGTAAGTTAAAAGCAAATGGCCAAGGAAAAACCACCAAAAATGGGTTGCATCCCCAGTGGAGTCGCCAATTTTGTTATCGGACTAATTGGTAGGTGCAGACACTAATAGATCTCCCTAGATCCACCGGGATCTAGAACAAAACAGGACAAGACATGACTCTTTCCCTAAGTTGTAATCAATGAATCTACTAATAGGAAGGAATAAGTGACATACCTTTATATCGCTTCCTTAGGCCTCTGTTGTTCCCACTTCTCTCCGGTGCTCTCATGAATTCAAGTCCAAGACAACACAAACCAACCAAAGTGAAGATAGCAAAGTATATTCAATGTCAAATTATGAATATGATCAAGGAATTACACAATAAAGTAAGAGTGACTTTATGGGAAAGGGACATGTCATTGTATCATATTAATTGAAAGTAGAAGATACAACCTGATCGCCTTGATGAATTGAAAGTAGAAGATACAACCGACTTGCCTTGATGTCGCAAATATTTGCTTTCAGTGACCCTGGTTCCAACACACACAATTTCTCTGTACTTGCATGAAGAAGATCCAATTCCTCTTGATAGACCAAATAGAGTCTTCAAGCTTCTGTCCAAGCAGGGTTCACACAATTCTTTCACCAATTCTTCATTCAATCTTGCTTAACCTTTTCCATGAGAAAACTTTCATTAAATAAGAGAAGGAGAGATGGTTACATGGATGAGGATGATCCCATCAAATCTGAGAAGTCAGTAGAATGATAACCATATGAATGCCAAGTCGTTTTCTAGAAGATTCCCTTATAGAACCCTCGAGACCTCTTCTCCTTTCCACTTCGCACCTTGTGTATAGAGAAGACTGTAAGAAGTTCGCACACTAAGTGTGGGTGGCCTGTGAGAATGAGGGATTCTCGCACCCTAGCCTATAGGCATCTTGCGAACTCATCTTAAAAATATGTTTTGGGAAGGAGACAAGAGCCTAAATACATCACTGTTGAGACATCACCAAAGTGACCAAAATCATGTGTAACAGTTATTCTTCCTTCCTTTCCAGTACATTTAGGTGGGAATAAGGTAGAGGTGGATGTCGAGGTGGTTGATGCACCCCTATATTATAACTTGTTACTAGGACACAATTGGACTTATAATGCTATGACTATTGTCATATAATCAATATTCCATACTCTTTTTTTTCCTCAAGATGGGAAGATCGTGATGATCGACCCGTTATCCTTTTCATATTCTAGTCCCAATGCATCTTTTGGACCATCAATCCCTATGGTCGACAATTCTCAGTCGACAACTGAGAATATCAGTGTCGAAATGTATTCATCACTTATGGGTACCTTTGACTTCATGGCACCGATTCACCATGTTTATGCCATGTCTAGTAGGCTCATTTTTTCAGAGAGGTTCTTTATTTTCTGCACTTCCTATTTTAATGATCCTTGGACCATACCTTCCTCAAATTTTTCTTGTGAAGGTCAGTCACATGCTGGAATGGCCATGCCACTATCGGTAGTGGAGATTGCGTATCAAGTTGTTCTTGACTCTTCTGTCCATCCTAATCTTATTACCTCGTCAAAAGATGAGGAGGATCATGTTCTTACACCCGTGTGGGACACTTCTTTTTCTTGTTCAAATGACTTCCTCGATGAGAATTTTCCCTCAGATGAAGCCATCATCGAAGCCATGAATGGTTTTGACAAACCTTGGGATGATATGCATCATCGCTCTTATTTTCTCCCAGAGCTTGTTATAATCGAACATGATGAATTTCGATCTACTTTGAGTGAGATAGTCAGTCATGCCGTAGTTCCACTTGATATGCATGACATTTATGCTAAAGGAAATATGGTGAGTATATATCCTACCGTCACGATCGGTATCTCTCGTACCCCTGGAAAGATTGAAAACATACATATTGGTGAAAATTGTTCGGCAAAAGAAATCCTAATCTACACCGAACTCTTCAAGGAATTTCAAGATGTATTTGCTTGGTCATGTGAAGATATTCTAGGAGTTGACCCTTGTATTTTAGAGCATGAGATTAGAAATTATCCGAATGCTAACCCCGTTTGACAATGTCTTATAGTTGTCAATCCCTGGAAGGTCCCTGCTATTAAGGAAGAGGTAGAGAAACTACTTAATGTATTAAGGAAGACGTTCCCTTAATTGAATAGGTATCCAATCTCATTCCCATGAATAAGAATCAAGGAACCATCCTGTATGAATGGAATTTCATGGCCTGAATAAATTATGTCCTAAAGACAACTTCCCGACACCTTTCATCGATCATATTCTCGACAAGTGTGCAAGAAGAGAAGTGTTTTCTTTCATGGACAGATTTTCAGGGTATAACCAAATTCAAATTAGACCCAAGGATCAACACAAGATGAAATTTATTTGTCCTTGGGGTACTTTCACATACCGGAAGATGCCTTTCAGCCTTAAAAAACCCAGAGCAACCTTCCAATGTGCTATGACTATCACTTTCCACGATATTAAGTATATAGTCGAAGCTTATCTTGACGATCTTTCTGCTCACTCTCATAAGAGAGTGGATCACTCCAAGCACCTTTGGCTATTTTTTGAAAGATGTCGTTATTATAGAATCTGTTTGAACCCTCATAAGTGCATATTTTTCATTAGTTCTAGTCATCTTTTGGGATTTATAGCTTCTGAGACCGAGATCATGGTAGATCCGTTAAAGGTTGAGGAAATACTTCGATTGGCCCCCCCACGCACTATTCAAAAACTTCAATATTTACAGGGGAAAGCTAATTTTTTACGTCGGTTTATAGTAAACTATGCCAATATCACTAAGGGTTTCATGCATCTTTTGAATAAGGACACCCATTTTATCTGGGATGAGCTAGTCGAGGAGTCCTTTGATGCTTTGAAGAAAGCCTTTGTATCGACACCTCTGTTGAAGTCTCCTGACTACAGTACGGATTATTTTCTTTATGTCACCACGTACGAAGAGACGATTGGTATGGTTTTGGTTCAAGAGGATGATGAGCTCTGCGAGCACGTCATCTACTATCTTAGTCGAAACTTAGTCATTCCTCAACTCAATTATTATCACGTTGAAAATATAGCTTTGTCTTCTGTTCATGTAGTCCAACATTTATGCCATTATATATCTCTTTGCAACACTGTTGTGGTTGTCGATGTCAATCCATTTCAATACGTCCTTACCAGGCATATCATAGGGGGAAAATATAATAAATGGATTATCATTTTACAAGAATTTGATCTTGATTTCGCTTCTACGAAATCCAAGAAATCACTAGTCTTTGCGGAGTTAATATCTGACTTTCCACTATTAGATGATGATGTTATCCATGTTGATTCGTTTTCGGATGAACACATTTTCCTTGTATCATCGTCTGACCCCTGCTATGGAGACATTGTTCTCTATCTTCAAACTTTGAAGTTCCCTCATCATCTCTCGCAAGATGACCGATGTCGTGTATGATACCAAGCCAAGAATTACACTATCATTGACAACACTTTGTATCATCGAGGAATATAAAATATCCTACGTTGTTTTTTAATTCACGAGGAAGCCGAGTCAGTTCTAAACGATTTCCACAGTGGGGATTGTGGTGGTAATCTATCTGGGCTTGTGACAACCCATAAAATTTTGTGAGTCGGTTATTTCCAGCCTTCTATATTTAAATATTGTGATGAAGAGGTTAAGAAGTGTCACCCCTACCAGGTGTTCACTCGAAAAATGTTCTCACATCCATCCCCTCTTCACCCAGTCATTACCGTCGGTCCCTTCACCAAGTGGGGGGTGAACTTCGTGGATTGCAAACCAAATTTGTCTAGGGGGCATCAACAAATTATCATGGTCGTAGAATACTTTAATAAGTGGGATGAAGCCATGCCTACAGTTAAATACGACGGGAAGAATGTTTCTTTCTTCATATTTAATCAAATTATCGTCCGGTTCGGTATCCCGAGTGAGATTGTCACTGATCATGGCAGTCACTTTCAGAATGAAATGATGGAAGAGTTAGAATCCAAGTTGGGGTTTAAGAATGGTCATTATTCCCCTTAACACCCTAAGGAAAATGGATAGGTAGAGGCTGTCAACAAGTCTCTCAAGACCATTTTGCAGAAAATTTCCAGTTAGAGTAAATAAGACTGGCATATTATGCTATATCCCACACTCTGTGTATACCAAACCTTGGTCAAGGATGCCATTGGATTTTCTCCTTTCCAGTTAGTACATGGTGTGGATTCAATATTACCTATTGAATGAGAAATACCTTCTCTTAATTTGGCAATCACACTCCTCCCTGACACTTCAAATCTCGAGCGACACCTCGTACACCTAGAGAATCTCGATGAGCATCGCCAAGATGCCTCTATGGGTATCAAGGCGAAAAAAAGACATGTCAAGGTCCAATATGATAAGTCTATCTGTCCTCAGTTGTACGTTCAGGGTGACTTGGTCCTTTTATATGATCAAGCCAAAGAACCGTTGGGGGTAGGAAAGTTTAAACCCATGCGGAACAGTCCCTATATCGTGCGACATGTCTTAGAAAAAGGAGCCTATGAGTTAAAATATTATGAAGGGAACATGTTGGCCGAGCCCAGGAATGGGCTCTACTTGAAAATATATTATTCTTGAGCCTCAATATTGGGTGTAACTCTTTATATACTAATGTAATTTAGTATATATATCTTTTCCCTTTATTTTTTGTCTTCATCTTGCTTATCGCATTTTCCCTTGGTTGGCAGATGTCAATGGAGTCTTTGGTATACTTAGGATTCGAAGATGGAGCCAATTGTCATACACAAAACTTGGCTTTCACCGTTTGGGTGGTTTACTCACTCGAGGGTCCACTAGTGTCTTCAGCTAGCGTATGCCTAGGGACATCCATGAATAATGTGGCCGAATATAGTGTCGTTATAGAAATTTTGCGCGATGTTACTTCACATGGTATTCGATCTTTAAAGGTTCAACTCTATTCCAAGTTAATAGTATGTCAATTGAACGGAAGTTAACGTGTGTTCGATCCTACTTTAATCCAATAATTCCTACGAGTACGTCTTTTAGAACGACAATTTGATTTTATTACTTATCATCACATACCTAGAAGTTCTAATTATGTATCCGATGCTTATGATAATTTCATTTTAGATTGGTATTTGTCACATAACTAAAGAAAATAAAACCATCTCATCAATGTACACATTGTAATATAAGTAAAGGCGAAGATCCCTGTTTTATATATATTTAAAAAAATATGATGTTTATAGTAAAAAATTGGAGTCAACACCCTCAATACACATATACAACCGATAATACAATATCCATGACATATACACCTGTGGCACTAGATGTGTGTCATGATAACAAACTACGGAGTTTGTGAGACGCTGAAAGAGTCTCACCCAAGATCTGGGCACACCAACCATTTGTCACTGCATGGCCTCCTACAGATCCTCTACTTGAACCATCAGAATCCCATGTGTCAAACGAGATAGGTTTCCCTACACATTTTGAAGGATTCTCTCTTCTTCTCCTCCTTTTGCCTCATCTCCACAGTTCCTCTGATGATGTCGTGTAATCCCATCCGGTCATCCCAGACCTAAGTTTGCATCACACAAGTTTCTAGCTATTACTTAAGAATCATCTAAAAATATTTTTTCTTTACGATAAAAAAATACAAAAAAATGAAAACATTGACATACCTATGTCCCTGTAGGTGGTCCCTGGTGGAAGTGACATGTCAAGGTCCCCTCTGAAGTCGATCCCTACATAGGGGTAGTCTTCCAGAGAAATGACCTATCACCTCCACCAGTAAAATAACTCATCGTTGTGGGGTGTGGGAACTCTGCCTCCCCCCTACTGTCTCATTACCTCAGTCCACCATGACATGGCTAGATCACTAGGTCCTATAGGAATGATATCAACTCTAAATCCCAAACCTAGAACCCGCTCGAAGAAAAATCTACACAAGATAGAGGTAAACCCGAAGTTCCTCTTGTCACCCTGTTTGAACTTTGTCAACTGGATCTTCATATTATCCAGTAGTGAGGTGCACTAATCATATACCGTGGGTCTCAAGCACTCTACAAAATAGAACATGAGCAACCTTGATTCCTGGTGCAACGAAGTCGACCATGTGATCCTGGTCAAAACAAGGAAAACAATCTTGAGGCTGAGATTGTTTATCACTTGGATGGGGAGTTGACTATCAACCTTCTCAGTCCCTGATACACAGTGAACGTCTATGTACAACTCTATATTCGTACCACTCCCATATCCCCGGGCTTTGAGGTTCACTACCTCACCCCGATGAAATAACCCAGTCAAAAGGTATATATCCTTGACTTCAATCCGCAATGGTTTCCCATCAAGGTTGAAGCTCTCATTGTCAAGATCCCAGTAATCCACGAGAAACTCAAGAAACCTCACTTGGGCTCTCATCCCTTTGAGTGCCGAAAATTTATACAACCCACATATTTTCAAGGCCATTTGGGCCCCAATATCTCTTTCCATAGTAGCATCTACCTCCTCATGTTCCCTTTCCCTCCATTCTAGCACCATCCTGCCAGAGAAACATCAATTTTTTAAGTTAGAAACCATAGAAAACCTTTTTTATGGACTTGTACATGGGATGGAACATTCACAGTCACATATAGGGCTAAGTACATGCATCCTTTATTTTACACAGTCGCGTATAACCTCATGTATACGCCACCCGATGAATGGTAGCCTACATACAACGAAATAACTAATTTGCGCCTTAATTAACTCAAAATCTGAAACCCAAATTAAAAATGTAATCCAATAGAAAGGAAGAGGAGGAGAAGAGGAATTACCTAGTCTAGACGGTCTCTAATTTCATCACCCGACGCTCCCACGATCACCAGTTGAAGATCAGAGGTAATTTGGTCCAATTTTCACTATTTGGGTAAAAAGCCAAAATGACATAGTAAATTTTGGTTTTGTTACTATTTATAGTAGTTTTTACCCACTTTCTATAGTTTCAAATAATTTTTTCTCCTAATGGACTAATAAAATAGTGGATTGAGTTGATTTTTGTTGTTTTCACCAGGGATTCTTACGGATTTCAGCATTATGTTAACCGTTTGTAACCACGGGCAGGGATTTTCGCTACCCAACATATAGGATAGGTATCCATTCCATCATGAAAATTTGCATTGTCTTATAAATGTCACTCATATGCCTTAGGTACGAACCCATTTTTTGTGACACCAAACCTTCGATCTGCTATAAGACGTGTCGTTATCAAGTGGTAGAGACTTACCAAACATGGGTACCCTAGTTAGATCCTCTGCTCCATTTTGTGCCCATGCAGAGATGTTTTCCATAGGACCCAGAGTCCCTTATAGCTAATACATGACTTTATGTTGAGACTCATTTCTCACTCATAAACATGCTGACCTATACCTAGAGGACTCCCAACCAATTTTGATTTAAGCTCTTTTCCGACTCATTTTCAAAAAGCGAAAAGATTGTCGAGTGAACTTGTCTCTTTCACACTCATAAATTGCATTTGAAAGGATGTCTATTTGGTACAAGTTTATCCATTTTTCACATCAAGTAGACTAATATTATGAAAAAGGACATTTTTTGGTGTTAAGTTGTGATTGCATATCATGCCCTTTCTTGTAGCATTTAGCCTATAGTCGGTTCTCGCTTTGCGTTATAAACCATTTTCCTCAACAATTTTGCACCTTCAACGAAGTAGAGCCTCATTTATATCCTTTGTAATTTAACACCCTATACCCAGGAGGGAACATTCCCTCGAGTGTCCATCTCCCACAATGCATCTCCTTGCATTGAGCATAGGTATGTTCCACTACTGGAACTAGTTTTTCTTACTTGTGACACTCGTTTTCTCCTCTGTATCATATCATTCATTTAACTATGAAAAACAAAAAAAAGACGGGTGGGAAGGGAGTATTATCTTATATTGGCAACATCCGTGTCACCTTTGAACAAAGAACAAAGTTATTGAGTCCACTTGTCATCATAATTTTGGGTTTAGCATGGCCTTAGGTAGCTAATCTCATTATAGAGATTTTTCTCCACCGACTGGTTACTCTTCTAGTCCCTATGGAGAATTTCGTTGATGCCTCCTGCATCTCATGGTTTCATCATTGAGTCTATGCTGCAGGAGTCTTCCATATGTCTCATGATCTTGTTCAAATTAAGTCTATCAACCTATGTCGTCCATTCCTCAGAACTCTTGACTTTGCATGTTGGCCATACCCTCGGTTTGTCTCATAATCACATGGTGATGTATTCCTATCATGCACCCTGGTCCTACTTTCATCATTGGTAGGTAGCCTTGAACCCAATAGTTGGCATTTCATCATTGATCGTTGACTGGGTGGTTTTTCTTATGTTCGACAACAAGACATATATTCACACATTGGTATTTGTGCCATGTCTTGGATGCCATTATCCTTATTGGTGGTTTCCTCGCCTTTGTCAACAGTTTTCCTCATTGGCTATTATTCAGAGGGTCATTTTCTTGTACCACTTGCACTTGGCACATGCGAAAGACACACAGGTTCGTTGGTTCATGAACATGTTCTTCATCTGATTTCCTCCAAATCATGAAGCTCCTACTTTGTACCTCATGGTGAATGATGAGAGATGCCTTAATGCTCTCCTTTCAATGGGTCTCCTTCCATCAAATTCAACTCATTTATTCTATAAGAGAGACCTAGAGTCCTATGATTACCTTGAGGCTTGCAGTCATTAGTGGTAGGTTCTCTCGCCATCGACAGTTGGGAATACATCAATGTCTCTTGATCAATGGATTCTTCAAGTGTTCAACCTCGACTCCTTTATTCACACTTGGAATAATGTACTGGGTGCCTTGATACCTACTTTCATCATCGATAGGTTGTCTCATGTTTGTTAACGGTATACCTCAATGACTTATAATCGCATTGTGTTTGACCTGAACTCCTTTATTCACACGATGTAGACTTGCACCTTTAGCGGATTCTGTAGAATAATTGAAGACATCAGTATGTGGTCGCATATTTCCTAAGTTGTTGCTTCCTTTTCATTGGACCAATACCTATATGACTTCAGTGATCATGGGAGATCAGATTGTACTCCATTGTATACATATACCTTCAGATTGATCTTGAGACTGGTTCTACTAGGCCTTGTTCGTGACTATGGCAACCTTTGGCATGTAACCACATTTGTATTTTCCTATTCATGGTCACACACAGTTTTTTGGTATATTTTCACATGGATCTGTAGTGTAATTCAAATTGGTGGCCATGTATGCAAAGTCAGTGCAGATTGTAATGAGCAACTAGTTCTTCCAGTTGGTTCCCCATCACTCCACTTTTGGGTTTTTATAATGTATTTAGGCCATCGAAGATACTCCTCTAACCTAACAAATTAGGGGGCATATATTATAGAAATATTTTCCTCACCCTACGCAATATTGAACATAAGGCCTTTTTCCATTTCCCTATGCAAAATTTTCATCCCTTTTTGCAAATCCCAAAGCTAAAAATGCATTTTTTCCACATATACGCACCTTGCCTACTATACAACGTGCGTATATGTAGGTTGCACCTCTACAACCCGCATACATCGAGAAATGTTCCCATAAATGAAAAATGGTTTCGGGTTTCCATGTCACGACAGGAGATTAATGATCCTTGGCCTTCCATATAATGGAAACATTCCGACTCGGCCCTTCAGTTCCACTTGAAGGCTATAAATGGGCCAATTCCGAGCTATGAAAAGAGGATAAAGAATTCAAGTTTGAGAGAAAAGTTACTTTGGAGAAATGATTCACTTCACATTGAGTCTGCATCCCTTTGTACTTTAATTCTAAACACAGTGTTCATCCCCCAAGATCTTCCCTTATTGATTGATAACTTCAATGTCTCTCTTCTATGAGCTTGACTTTGGTGGAGGATTGAAGTGGTGGAGGCCTAGCTGGAAGGAACTTAGTTTCTCGGTTCTTAACCATGCCGACACAAAAGTCTGTAACTTATTCAATTTTGTTGATCATATATTAATAGAAATACTATTTTCATGTCCAATTGATATCTTGCAAATATTTGAATTATTATTCCATGGGCATATTTGTTATGTATATTAATGGATTATGTTATTGAATGTGCTAACATCATATATTATCACCATATTCTTGATTTTCTTGGTTGTTGTTGGCCCTTGACCAAGTTTTGGAGTTACTTGGTCACTTTTGACCGTTTTGGGGACTTCGACAGCCTGTCAAAGATGGAGTGCCAGAAAAAGAAGATATCACGGGATCTCAACCCACTTTTGGGCCCTTTTTTGGGTTTTGGGACAATTTAATGGGAAAGGGATGTCGGCCCATGGGTTTACCCATGCTTAGGCCCATGATATCTAGGCATCTATCATAGAGGAGACAGAGGTGTATGTGATGTAAGCTAAGTGCTAATGGACTATGTAAGTGATCTGTGCATGACTGTAAAAGGCTTGCAGGGCTAAGTGCAAGTTGTTGTATAAGTTATAGAAGGATTTGTGATGTAAGCACAAGGAAGAAGGATCTAGCGAGTTGTGTAGGTCTTATGTCCTATGCGAAGAAGGGTTTTGGTGTCTCTGTGCTTGTAACTGATTGAAGACACTAATAAAGAAAAAGATTTGGTGGGTGTAGCCCCAGGGAGGGGGTGAACCACGTAAATATGTGTGTTATGCTTTGTGCTTCAACTTGATGTGTTTATTCCTTCTTTTGCTAAATGATTTGGTATATTTAGTTAGATTCGCTTATGCTTTGTAGTTCTTAGTTGTGTGTGAATGTTAGATCTGACATGTATGAAGATGCATAGTGATGATCTACATGATCTGATCTGTTTTACTGTTGCTAAGTGCTAAAATACCTTGGATCTAAGTGAATACTGCGATGCTAAGTGTTATCTGCGAAGTATAATAAGGGTTTAATATTGATGAATGATCGATGCTAAGTAATCTGTAAGCGATATAATCACAGATCTGTGTCCCAGCTAAGGTTGTAGACACTTGAGTCTTGCAACCACCCCTGCCTCTACCTCGGGTGAGACTTCATCTACTTCGCAGGTGTTGATGAAAGGGCTAGTAGTTAGGGTTTTATTGGTGCATTGTTGTAGCGTTGAACCCCGGGTCTACCCCTGTGCCAACAAATGGTTCCATTGTTGGGACTGAAACTATGATTGTTGGGAACTGAGGAAGAAGAAGATTTCTGCAAAGAATCATCCTGAAACTATGGAAGCTCTGTGCGTGGAACTGTCCCCTACTGCACAGTATTCCACTTGATCTGAAAAGCTCTGTGCCAAAGAAAGAAGGGCAGATCTAAAGAAAAGAAGCGAGATCTGAATGCTTTGTGCTCTAATAAAAGTAAAAGTGGAAGTTTCTGAAGAAAATAGGTCAGATCTGCAGAAAAGAGGTAACATATGTAAGCTCAGTGATCCAATATAGGTAAGAATAGTTAAAAGTTTTTAGATCTGGAAGCTTTGTACTCTGTATAAGTAAGATAAGTGGAAACTTGTGTTTCTAAAAACATGAATCTAGGTGTGTTTGATAGATTTTGTCCTAGCTTGAAAACTAGGGCTCTGATAGATGAAAGAAAGTTTGATATAAATAAATCTGATAAGAATAGTGATAGATATGTTATACCTATGCATAGAAAGAATGTTTGGACTAATAAATGGATGCAGGATCCTAGAAATAATTTTTTGCAAGCTAGCTAGCATGATTCTGGTGCACAATACAAAAGAAGTTGGGGAAAATTTAAATGAAAGAGAGGGTTAACCCTCTGTTACAGTTGTAGAAGACCGAGACATCTTGCTAAGGAATGCCCTGGTGGAAGATCTAGTTGCCTATGTTGCAAAGATTTGGACCATGAAGTATTGGATTGCCCTAGAATGATTTCTAAGCTTGAAGGAATGAATATGAATGAAGGAAACCCTAAGACAGATCCATAAATAGTAGAAACCCAGAAGGAACCATAGAACATGTTACTACATATGAAAGACACCCTGAATGACCACCGACATATTAGGTTATCAGAGATCTTTAAAGAAAAATAATGCATCGAGGTAAGAATAGGAGACTTCGACATTGGCTGTGTTCTTGATGAAGAAACACAAGTGAACATTATGCCAGAGAGAACTTGGGAAGATATAGGAAGGTCTTCTATGATCCCTTCATTAAGAGGAATAGGGATATTCAGAGGAAAACTGGTGAACCTATGTGGAAGGCTCACTCAGATATCTATGAATGCTAATGGAACTTCGACAAAGGAAGATTTTGAGATTATCAAATTTATTGAGGACAACGCCCCATTTACTAGGTTACTGGGAAAACCTCGGATTGAAAGAGATCAAGCCAGAAAGAAGGAAGAATAATTGGTTTTAGAACAACAGAGACAATAGTTAACATATTTCATGACCAGAAGGATCACGTAGTTGATTGAAGAACAAGAGAACAAATTGAAGATATTTGACACTAGAAACCCAGATGTTAAAGCTGTAAGAATGGTCGAGGACTCACAGATGACCGAAGTACCTACCCCAGAGAATGAAGAGGTGTTACACCTGAATCATAGGAGAGAATTTCAACAGCGCGAAGTGACTATGTCCAAGGAAAATAGGACTCAGAATGGGAAGAGAATCATCGAGATGAAGCTCATTGGAAAGAAGGCTAGGAAGCTAAGTAAAAAGAGAGCTAAGATTGACAGGCTACAGAAGATTCCAGAGGGAGCCTCACAGAAGGAAAGCTTGCAGAATTTGAACTTTGTGGAGATATTAGACCAGTGACATAGGCCACTTCGTCGAGGCGAAGGAATATAGTCGTTGGAAGCCCACATAACCATTCGACTGCCGCTTCGAATGGGTCGGAAAGAATTGATGGTTCACCACTAGACCGTTAGATCGTGCCATAATGGACATAACATGAGTTAATGATGCCTCATACCCGTTGCAAGAAGAAAGTTGTTAAGTTCCCTAAGTCCTTTCCTCTATCCTTTTTTCTTCCTATGTTCTCCATGTTTAACTCATTATCTGATGTCTCACCTATTCTTTTCTGTAGCATTTCCTCACTAAGGATAACACCAACAACATCATAAAATTTTAAAGTTTTTGAACTAGATACATAGTTAGTTACAACCATGACCAAGTCATTCCATCTTTCTGGCAATGAGAACAAGATTAGAATAGCCCTGACCTCATCATTAAAGTCCAATTTTATAGAACTTAGTTGATTAGTAACCGTATTAAATTCATTTAAATTTTCTGCAACAGACCCACCTTCTGACATCTTCATATTAAATAATCTCTTCATTTGAAATACCTTATTGGATGCCGAGGGTTTTTCATACAGTTTAGCCAATGCATCCATAAGCTCCTTCATTGTCTTTTCTTTCAAAATATTGAAATCCACCGACACTTCCATTTTCAACCGTATTGTTCCTAGTGCCTTTATGTCAAGAACCTCCCATTCTTCATCCTTCATGGACGTCATATTCTTTTCTATTCCACCCAATGGTAGGAATAGATCCTTCTGACATAAATAATATTCCAATTGCATCTTCCATAACTAGTATTTTTGGCCATTAAATTTCGCGACCCTACACTTTCCATCTTCTTCTATTGCTCCCACTCAAACTATGAACCCTCTTTTCCTACAATTCACTTTTCACTCTGATACCAATTGTTATAAAAATAGGATTGTGGAGCAATAAAATAAAACAAATGCGGAAATGAAACCTAGAAGATACACAATACAATAGAGACAGAGATGTGTGTGGTTCACATAGTGTGGGTTACATCCACCAGAGAAATTTTCAGGTCCTTCCTTTATTATTATCTAGAAAATGAAGGGATACAACCTACAGAACATCTGTTGTAACTTCCTCTTCTTTCTCTCACAGTCTCCTCAGTCATAATACAATATTTTCAATGATACATAGCCGCAATACATTTCCCTCATAAAATATGGTTGCCTTCTAGGGAAAAAAACCGTAACATAAATTCTACTGTCAGATCTGCGACGTTATAATGAACGGTCCAAATTTACTATGAAATTACAATATACATTTACAAGGAAGTTTTTCCTTCAGGGGCCCACTTTCCCCCGGACCCCGTAGGAGGGGTAAGCCTCCCCTACACTCCCCCGCGTGGAGGAGTGTACATTCTTCTAAGGTGTAAAGTCTTCATGGGATATAAAAACGGCTGAAAACAAAGACCTCTGAATAT
>SNQJ01S0003484.1:93573-113943 GCA_010110895.2 Picea sitchensis
TGTTTGATGTGATACTACTTGAAGGGGTACCAGAAAGGGTTACAAGGGCATCCAACTAGGGGATGTCTATTTTATTTTATGTGTTTATTTTCCCTAAACATAGGTTTACCCGCTGAATGACATATTTATATGTTATTTAAAGATTTCATAACATGTCTATAGCCTATTTTTTTTATAAAATTGGAGCACCTATTGGCATAGGAAATTTTTTTTATACCACTTATGGTGTTCCTTTTTAGCTGAGACTGGATATTCATAGAAAAATAGACAAAAATATAGTTGTGGAAAGATAATAAATATAACTAGAATTATAAAATAATAATAGTAGGAAAATCATTACTAATATTTAGAACTAAATGCAATTTTCACCTACCTCTTTGAGGAGGAAACCTCCAACAAGAGTAGAGCTCCAAATACAATAATATTCACTTAAAAATTGATTACATATCTTGTATTACTATATATGGTTTCTAATTGAATAGAACCCTAACCACTTGATAGACCTCCATTAATGAAGCCCCAACCACTAGCTAGTGGACCTTATATAATTAGGCCACTTACATATATTGATTTCACACTATAATACCTTGTGGGGAATTATTTGTAAAATTATCCCTCTATACATTAAGTAACAACCTATTCCACTAACTAGGGGAGTTAGGGTAGGACCCTAACATATTGATGTGGCCCAATTTTTCCACTTCACAATCACCAAAATCACATTTAAAATGTTTTAGGAACACTCAGGTATCCATGAGTGGTTGTAGGGATTTATCAGTATGCTCTACATGTGCTTCCCAAGTCTTGATATAAATCAAGATATCATCAAATAAGATAAGAAAAAACTTACACACAAATGGTTGAAAATCCTTGTTCATGAGACAATGAAAATTGGATGGGGTATTGCAAAAACCAAAAGGAATCACTAAAAACTTATAATGTCCTTGATGTGTGTAGAAGTCTATCTTAGGAACATTTGTCTCCTTCATTTTGATTTGTTGATAGCTAGACCAAACGTACAATTTAGTGAAGCACTAGTTACCAAGAAGCTCAACCAAGATGTCATCAAGGATTGGGATGGAAATTTCATCTTTGATAGTCAACTTATTAAGAGAATTTAAGTTAGGGAACACACACTAGTTGTCATCCTTCTCTAACACCATGATGACTGAGTATGAGTAAAGGTTAGTGATAGGATGCATCATGTTTCCCTTCAAAAATTATTTATGATCTTTTCAATTTCATTATTTTTGAAAAAGGAGGTCAATAAGGATGCACATTGGGTGGTTGACCAGTAAAGAATCAATGACATACCATGATCATGATCACAAGATGAAAGAGCCAATCCATGAGGTGTTTCAAATACTTATTGAATATTGGTCAAAATCATAACTGCAAATTATGGTGAATTTCTTGTGGGGGGTATCCATAATGTAATGGAATTGGGTAATAATTATGTAGTGGATTTTTTTAAACAAAATTTCCATACATTGAGAGATGATAATTTCTAGTGAGTTAGACTAGAGAACCTTTAGGTTATGTTTATGACCCTCCTTATTGAAGGTCATGTATAACTCCTTGAAATACATTGTAATTAGACCCAATTTTCATAAACATTCCACTTCATGACTAAATCATACTCACCCACATCAATAGAATACATGTTTGATTTGAGGAAATAGACTCCCATTTCAAGATTCAAATTCTCACACTTACCCCCACATTTCTTCATATCACCTTAGTTTATCATCATCTAAAAAATGTTCACCACATTTATATAAAATTGGGTTTCTTGAGAAACTCAATGATGAAAAAAGTGTGGGTGTTTTCACTATCAATTAATACAATGGCCTTTATGATCTTGATATAACCAACAACCTTCAAGGTCTAGGGAACTGGAAATCTTGAGAGATCATGGAGGGAAATTAGGGGTTTCACACAAGAAGGATCCTAGGTGATTTATTCTAGGGGAGGAGATGTATTATATATGAGATCCAACCCTATAGTGTATTCCTATAAAATTACCTTGGGATTGTATGATTAAGTCACATATATTTGAAATATTTTTTGTTCCTCACATTTATTCCCTTGAAATACCTCTCATCACATGTATAACGAATTTTGAGAATTTGGAATTCCAATTATTGTTTTGGGGATAATTTTTGGATCCATAAGGACTAATAGGTAGAGGAAGTTGTCTTAGACACACATGGGGGCCATGGTCTAGGAAAAAAAGTGAGGTTTTTGGTTTTTGTAGTTACTACCACCTATGCCTCTATGGATTTCTCAAAGGCATACAACCAAGTAATTGGGTGAGGCATCAAAAATTGCTCTATAATATATTCCTTTAGACCACTGATAAAAATTATTTAAAAATAGATTTGGGCATGCCCTCCATGTGGATTTCCAATTTCTTGAAGGTTGAAACTATAAAGTATTCAAATGTGTCTATTTGAAACAACTTGGTCAACATTCCTAAATAAGTATCTATTTTTAATTACGCATGGATTTTATTTCCAAAATGGATCTAGGTAATGCACCCCCCATAATATGAATTATGACATTTTCACCATGCCAACACTCATGTTCCAAGTATAACACACCCACTCTAATTTTCAACAAGTCATATGTAATACCTTGAAGGGGTAAGTAGTGTTCCATTTAGGTAACCCAACCTATGGGGTTAGAAAAATCAAACTTACTCAAATCTACTTTAGGAATTACATTCCACATGTTGCGTTGATTATCATGAAATGGTGTCCCTAGGTGAAGCCCTCCTCCTTTGGAGTATTCAACCCCATCATGTTGCATCGAATGATCCAACCACTACCCATGTGCATGAAGGAGGGAAATAATAGAATGTAGCTATATATTGGTGTAATAAATATATGCTTGCATGCTAATTATATTAGATACAAGTTCAGATAGGTTTCCTTTATTAGAAACTTGTTTTTCGATCTTAGAGACATTTTTTTTCAATTCGAGAGACCTAGTTTTCCATGTCAGTGAACATGTCCTCTATAGATTTATTTCTAGTGTCCTCCATGGGGACCTTGAGTCCACAAAAATGGTTTCCAATTTTTTTTACCAACACAAGCATTGTCACACAAGGAATTCTTTTGAGGTAGGTCACCCACAATAGTATAGTTGGGTCCAAAAAATGGTTAGTTTAGAGTTACACCAATGAAATCGCAGTTGCACAAGGATTATTTTGATATATGTATCATTCAATGAGACTATTTTATCCACAAGAGTTTTTTTTTTAACTTTAGTAGGATTATTACTCCTATCTAAATATTATTGTTATGACAAAAATCATAAATTCTTGATATTTTAGTAGAATTTTTCTTTTTGTTGCTTGTTTTTATAAAGGATAGGGTTTGTAGGGTCCTATGGATAAAGGAGTGTTAAGGACTATAGATATTTCATATACCCAGGGGTTTCTAAGAGTATTGATCGATCAAATATTTCATGACACTAACTAAGGAGGATAGACTATAAACTTAGGTGTACTACTTGATTCCTTGGTATGAAAGAGCAATATTTCCAAGTGTTGTTCTTAGTGCACTATAGCAATTATATGGATTAGAGGCTTATGTAAGGCTAGTTTTATGTGCACCTAGGGTTTTTTTTTATGAATAAAGGTACATGGAATATAAATCTATTGATTTTTTTTTTATAATGTGATATTTCTCATAAAGGTACAAATAGAGGTGTGCAAGGGTGTCCAACCAAGTGGATCCACTTGTATTCTCTAAGTGTATGTTTCCTTAGATACATTTTTTCCTAATTAATGATAGTTATTTGTGTTAGGGTGTCCAACCAAGTGGATCCACTTGTATTCTCTGAGTGTATGTTTCCTTAGATACATTTTTTCCTAATTAATTATAGTTATTTGTGTTTAAATATGTTGAAACACTTCTCTATCCTTAAAAAAATATAAAATTTGATCACATGTTGGAACATAAAGTAGATCTAATACCACTTTTAATGTACTTAGCCAACATGAAACAATGACTATTGATCAAATATTCAATAAATATAAACTATTAAAAAAGTAAATATGAGATACAATGATACACACCCTATAACATATAACCCTTGTATTGATAGTCTCAGAAAGATAAATCAATTTTCATGGACCTCTTCAAGAGGGAAACCTCATTTGAGAAAAGCTCAAATACAGTAACAACACTTTACAAAACATTACATAGCCTTCTAGATCTATACATAGTTTTTCACTGGCAAACTCTAACTACTAGTGGAGCCATAATTAATGAGTAGCAACAACTTAGTGGGCCTTATTTAGTAAAGAGGACCATTTTACATTGACTAAATGACCATTAATTACCTAATGGTCCTTACTCAAAGATAACGAACTCATGCATTAATTGAATAACCTTAAGGACCCTAAAGTAGGGAGGTTGGGGTAGTGCCCTAGTAGATCTTGTTAAAAGGTTCCAATAACTTATGCTAATTTTACCCCTAGGCTTTTTATCGAAGATGTTGGCCCCCAAAAAATTAGATTCTCTTTTACATAGCTATAAAAGTCTATTTTGATTTTTGATTGAAAATCAATTTGTTTTAGTTTTATTAAGGACTTATTATATTTAATCCTGCTATCTCTATAATAGTCAATATAAGTGTTTCTAATATCTTTCAGTAGTCATCTACAATCTACTAGTTCATACCAAGGATTTGTAAATATTTGAAAATTTTAGAAGCTTTTCTATTTGTTAAAGAAAACACAAGTATGTTTATTATGAATATTTGTTTCCTTGGGGACCACATTTATATTTATAGTTACCGTGGACCTTATCTATATCTAGAGCTACCAAATAGGGTGGTGATACAAGACTTTCTAGCTATCATCTTTTGGAGTTACTTCGAAAGTGTTTACGTCATGTTTGGGGTGCTTCATAAGATTTTGGGTGCATGGTGTATGTTCATCTCATGGATGGTACAATATGGATTAATACATGGGAGATGGTCCATGATGTATTTTCATGGTGGAGACAACATTCTTAGTGATTTATGTTGGACATATTGTCATTGATGTCAACAATCAATAACGCACATGAAGCTCAGAAGTGAAAACGCATTGCAGAAACGTGATCGCGATCGAAATCCCCACATGACAAACTAGGGCCATTGGATACACAAGCGCCATATAAAATCCAGGGATTGATTGTGGAGCGCAAAGGGAAAATTAAACTACAAGTTATTTCCAATCCCGCAATTAGTCTAGACCGCTAGATCTCATAGATTCAAAGATCGATGATTGTGGTTGATCCACCAAAAATCACACAAATTCAATTGTGGAGTTTGGGAGATGGGATAAACCATGCACAAGTTGCAGTTCTAAAATCCACACCGACTGTTGATGGTTACCCACCAATAGATCTAAGGTTGGTATGAGTTCCACTACCAATGGACAGTTTCCATTACAGAACCTGGCGATAGTTTTAAATATTGTTCTAGATGGGACACCTCAACAATCCAGGATCGTTGATTGGAGTAAAGTGGAAGGATATGATAAGAAAATACAAAGGTTGAAGCCCCAAAGTAACGAAATCTTGTCAACCATCGGATCTAGCAAACCCCTCGACCGTTGATCTATTCAGAGTGCACCAAGGTAGCAGTGGTCAACTTCAGCGTTGACCACTTCTATAGAAAAGGGTTGAGAATAAGTAAGATTACTCGAAGGCCAAAGTCCCGAAGTGGACATGAGTCATCCGATCTGAGGAACACTTCAAGCAGTATCCCGATCATTGGATCAAGTTTAGTGGAAGGACAGGGTAAGCCGCAAATTTTCCCAAAGTAGACGCAAGTTGTCTGATCTAAGGAACACTTCAGGAAATATCTTGACCGTTGGATCAAGGAAAGTAGAAGGATAGGATAAGCAAGCAAAAAGGCCTGAGATCCTGAATACTCAAATTCCTGATAGCTATTGGATTGAGTTAATCCTTTTCGGGATAAATGAGGACTATCAGATCTGGAAAATACATGATGTTCATTGGATCAGAATAATGGTCAACTTCGGCCCTGACCACTTCAACGAAAAAGGATTCAGAACATATGAGTTCACCCAAAGACCAAAGTTCCGAAGTTGCTCTCAGTTGGCAATATGAGATACATTTCGAGAGTTAGGACAACCGTTAGATCTAGGAGAAGAAAATGTGCCACATTAGGAGATCTACATCAGCACACCATGTTAGTAAGGACATGTGGCATAGTCAGATAAAGACAAGTCTCAATATGAAATCGACATTTCAGGTATGTGTAAATCACAAATCTAAGTGACACGTGGAAGCCACTAATCTAGTGCCAAGTCACAAGTGACATACACAGCTACATCACACCAGGAGTATGTACTTCAGGATTTTCAGCACCAACAAATACCCGAAGTCCCGAAGTTCTGAAATGAACAAGAACCACTCATCGTTCAAATAAAATCCAGTCGTCCGATCTAATTCGGGGAAATGAACTCTGGAAGATCGAATGACTGTGAAGGAGAAATCACCTGAAGCATTGAAGGTCGAATTCAACGTTAACCGTTGATCTACTTCTCAACCAATGATCAAGCGTAGTGGAAGGATAGCGTAAGTGGATGTGTTAATCGACAACAAGCGGTCACCACCGCTTTATGACTTATTCGGTAGATAATCACTCTGGAGGAACTGCTACTATAGAATTCAGGAGCCACGAATCTTCGAAGTTCCAAAGTAAATGAGATCCATCCATCTCATCGTGACATTAAAATGTGATCAATGATTTTGATAAGTGATCAAGCACTTGCTTGGCTTAGCGCTTGGTCACGACCTGCGGTCGTATGGAATAAAGAAACAAAGGGTGAAAGAATAGGCAACACTTAAATTTATACTCCCATGGTCTTGCGCCTATGGTCATATGTAAATGGTTTGAAGGAAGTGCCTCTACAAAATTTGATTTCTTCAATATTTGCAGAGACATGAAATTAAGTTAAATGAAATCGATCATGTGATACATAAATGAAAATCACTTTCATTAAATTGAAAAGGATTCTCGATAATATTTGAATAAATGAAAACAAATGAGATTATTATTAATAAAGAGGTGTGATGGTCCAAACAAAGGGACACAATATTTCATATCTCACACCAATTGGAAGATTATATAAACGAGAAAGAGTGGTGAGAAGAAAGTTTCTTTGTATTCCATATTAGAAGATCAAAATCATAAGAAGATTCCAAGAAGGAAAGTTGAAGAAACTTATGCAGTGAGGGTGGAAGGGAGGAGCATGGAAGGATTCATATCCTTACTAAGAAAATTGTAAAAGATAATGGATTTGGTGCTTCCTAGGGTTGGCTCCCTAAATACAAGGGATTTGGTTCTTCCTAGGGTTGGTTCCCTAAAGACGAGGGAGTTGGGGCTTCCTAGGGTTGGTGCCCTAAAGAAGGGGATTGGTGTCTCCTAGAGTTTGTGCTCTAAAGAGGATTGGTGTCCTTCACTATTATTTATAAACCTTGTAATTGATGTTAAATATATTTATATAATTGATTTTTCATACAATTCAGTGTTGACTCAATGTGGTAATCAATAAAATATAAAAAGTAATTGCTAATTGTTAAAATGGGTAATATTGATTCACTCCCCCTCTTAGTATTCCAACAATTGGTATTAGAGTGGGTACCTTTAGCACAGTCTAACAACTGAAATGTAGATCCTGAAGATGGATCAACAAGAGGGAATGTCTAACAACAAAGCACCATTATTTAATGGAGGAGGTTATGCTCTATGGAAAATAAGAATGAAAAACTTCATGTTGGCTCTTGGTTTTGATATCTAGCAATCTATTGTAGATGGTTACACTGCACCAACTACTCCAACCAAAGACGATGTAGGAAATAAAATATGTAATGACAACTTAAGAGTAGTTAATGGAATTCTAGGAGTGTTGACTAATTCTATATGTGTGAAGGTTATGCATTGTAAATCGGCCAAAGAAATATGGGACAAGTTGGAGGTTGTATATGAAGGAGATGACAAAGTCAAGGAAGCCAAACTATAGACCTGTAGAACTCAGTTTGAAAATCTGAAAATGAAAGAAGAAGAAAATATTGATGAGTATTTTCATAGGGTAGATGAAGTGGTTAGCTCAATTAGAGCGGAAGGAGAAGAAATTATAGATAAACCTATTGTGAAAAAAATACTAAGGTCATTACCTATGATATATGATGCAAATATTTCTACAATTGAAGATAGATCTGATCCAAGCACACTCATAGTTCATCAAATTCATGGAATTTTTATAGCATATGAAATGAGAACAAGGAATGATAAATCGACAAAAAATGAAACAACCTTTAAATCATATACGACAAACATGAGGCATGAGAAAAAGACCAATGCTAAGTTATCAGATATATCATATGTAGAAGAGACCTTTATAAACAAACTCCAAAAAGGATTTGGAAAATATAAAGGAAAATTACCTTTCAAATGTTTCAACTATGGAAGAATTGGACACTTTGCTAACAAATGTCCCTATCCCAAGCAAGAGGAAAATGATGAACAATTTCACAACCAGAAAAACCAATACAAGAAGAAATTTTATAAGAAAAAGAAAAATGTATACTCTAAAGAAGACAACAATTCTTCAGACATAAGTGAATATGAAAATTCAGAGATTTTGTTTATGGGAAGGAAAACTCAATATGATAAACATTCAGAATATGAAGAAGAAGGGAACTTTGAAGAACACATCCTAGTGTAATTAAAGAACTAGGAAAAACTAAAAAACAAAATAGGGTACTAAGAAGAGAGATTCTACAGATTAAATAAGCTACTAAATCAAGAGAGAGGGAAGTTTCCAAAACCATCAAGGAGTCAGAAAAAACCATCATTGATTTGAAATTCTAGTTCATGGAAGCTAATAAAACTCAAGAAATCATTCTACAACAACTTAATGATAAAAAACAAGTATGTGAGAAACTAGAAGTTGATATTAAGATGATAAAAAGTGAACTTGAGAAAGAAAAGAAGAGATCAAACTTTGGAAATAGTTCAAATATCTTGGATGAAATTCTTAGTAGTCAAAGGTCACCAAACAATAAGATTGGGTTGGGATACACTCAAGACTCAACTTCTGCATCACAAGGATCTATCAAGAAACCAATCAGCTACACAGATGCTCTGAAAAACTCATTTAGAAAAGAAGATAATGAGGAAAATATGACACCATTGAAAATTGTTACTCATAAACAGAAATCAACACTCTCCACTGGAGTAACATATGACCAAAATAAATTCATCATAAGAAATACCCCTAAATATTTGTTTATTGGATATTGCTACTCTTGCAATAATTTTGGACATAAGGCAGTACACTGCAAAGCTTATGGACAATACAAGATTAGAAATGTCCAAAGAGATAAGAACAACAAGTACAATAAAGAAAAGAGAAATTATAACTCATTTTCTCCTTTCCAAGATTTCAATAGTGAATGCCAAAAATGGAACAACTATGGTCATAAAACAAGTGATTGTAGATTGCAAAAATATGATAAAAGGACAAATATTCCCCATAATAAAAAAGAATGGAGGAAAAAGCAAACAGAGTGCAATGTAGAATTATATGTGAGAAATCAAGAGTGTCAATTTTATATAGACAGTGGGTGTTCCAAACACATGTCTGGAGATCAAAGTAAATTTCTCAAGTTAAATAAGAAAGGAAAAGGAAAAGTAACTTTTGGAGATAATATGTCAGCCAAGATACTAGGAAAAGGCATTGTTAGTTTAGGAAATAATAAAACCAAAGCAGAAGATGTACTTTTGGTAGAAAATATCAAACCAAATCTTCTAAGTGTAAGTCAAACTTCTGATCAAGGTCACATACTTACTTTTGATTCTCAGAAAAGTGAAATCAGAAAAATGAAAACTGGAAAGCTAGTGGCAGTTGCACCAAGAACATCGAGTAATGTGTACATCCTCAATATAGAAGAAGAAAAATGTTGCTTAAGACAAGTATATGAAAGTTGGATATGGCATATAAGGTTGGGACATTTAAGCTTTGACAACTTGATTAAATCCAATGAAAAATAAGCAGTTAGGGACCTGTCAAAAGTGATTAAACCTTCAAATCCCATTTGTAAACATTGTCAAATAGGAAATCAAACAAGAGTTAGGTTCAAAACAAATGAGAATTCCACAAATAAACAATTAGAGAATATTCACACAGATATATGTGGACCTACCAGAGCCAAAATAACCTATGGTGAACATTATTTTATGTTGATTGTTGATGATTACACAAGACTGACCTGGGTTTTCTTTTTAAAAGAAAAATCATAAGACTTTGAGAAATTTAAAACATATAAAGCTCTGGTAGAAAATGAAACAGATCTAAAAATTAAGTGTCTAAGATCAGACAATGGAGGAGATTTCATCTCTAAAGATTTCACTCAATTCTGTGAAAACCATGGTATCAAAAGACAGTTTTTATCTCCCAGGACTGCTCAAAAGAATGGAGTGGTAGAAAGGAAAAACAAAACATTTCAAGAAGCTGCAAGAACTATGCTAAATGAATCCAAACTTCCAGAAAATTTTCAGAGAGATAAAATCCACACAATAGTTCACATACTTAATAGAGCTCAGTTGAGACCCAAACATGACAAAACCACTTATGAATTATGGTTTAGGAGGCCATCCTCTGTAAAATACTTTAGAATTTTTGGAAGTAAATGTTACATAAAGAATGATGAAGATAACCTAGGAAAGTTTGACCCAATATCTGATGAAGGAATATTATTAGGATACTCATCAAATAAAAAGGAATATAGATGTTATAATCTCAGACTACTAAAAATAGTGGAAAGTGAAAATGTAAAAATAGATGATCTAATAAAGGGCATATCCCAAGGCTTTGATAAAAACTCTGAACAAAAATATGATGATATAAAATATCAACAATAAGATGATGATGTATAATCTCAGCAAGAATATGATGATGAAAAAAAAGAAAATAAACCTCACACTGATGAAGAAGACAATGAAGAAATGCCCATGCCAAGAGCTCCATCAAAGAGAGTTCAAAAGAATCATCCTAAAAGTCAAATCATTGGAGATAAAAGTGCAGGAGTGGAAACAAGAAGGAAACTATCCTTTGACTCAGAACAGGCAATGTTATCCCTAATTGAACCTAAATCAGTTAAAGAAGCTGTCAAAAGTAAATATTGGATAAAATCAATGAATGAAGAACTAGATCAAATAGACAAGCATTAGACTTGGGAACTAGTTCCAAGACCCAAGAACAAGAATGTGATAGGAACTAAGTGGATATTCAAGAACAAATTAAATGAAAATGGAGAAATTATGAAGAACAAAGAAAAATTAGTATGCAAAGGATATTCCCAAGTATAAGGTATTGATTTTGAAGAAACTTCTGCTACAGTAGAAAGACTTGAGGCAATCATAATGTTCCTAGCATTTGCATGTTTCAGAAATTTCAAAATATATCAGATGGATGTCAAATCAACATTCCTTAATGGAACACTAGAAGAATAAGTCTACGTTTAACAACCAAAAGGTTTCATGTTATCATAAAACCAGGACTATGTCTGCAAATTGAAAAAGGCTCTATATGGTCTTAAACAAGCCCCCAGATCATGGTTCTCTAGGCTTGATCAATATCTACAAAAACAGGGATACAAGAGAGGGACTATTGACAACAAATTATATATCAAAATTGAGGATCAAAACATGATTGTTGTGGTAGTAGATGTAGATGACATCATATTTGGGAGTAATATCACTACACTAAGAAGAAAATTTGCAACCAAAATGCAAGAAGAGTTTGAAATGTCTATGTTGGGAGAATTATCATTCTTCTTAGGTTTATAGGTAAATCAAACAGAAAATGGAATATTTGTTTCTTAAACGAAATATATTAAGGAAATGCTGAAGAAATTCCAAATGGAAGACAATAAACCTATGGGTACTCCAATGGCCATTGGATGTAAACTAAGTCTAGAAGACGACTCACCAAAAGTAGACCAAATGATGTATAGATATATGGTTGGAAGTTTTCTTTATTCAACAACAAAAAGACCTGACATCATGCAAGATGTAGGACTCGTGGGGAGATTTCAATCTGCACCTAAAGAAACCCACTTAAAATCAGTAAAAATAATATTTAGATACCTTCAAGGCACCCTAGAACTAGGATTATGGTATCCAAAAGATAAAGACTTCAATCTAACCACATATACTGATGTAGATTGGGTAGGTATCATAGATTATAGGAAAATCACCAGTGGAGGAGAATTTTTCTTAGGAAAAATTTTGGTAGCATGGTCAAGCAAGAAACAAACATTTACATCACTCTCTACAACAAAGGCATAATACATTGTTGTTGCACACAAGTTCTTTGGATGAAGCAAACTCTTGAAGGCCTACAAATAAAATATAATGATCCTATTACTATTAACTATGACAACACTAGTTCCATAAATATCTCTAAAAATACAGTCATGCATTCTAAAACCAAACATATCCCAATTAAATACCATTTCCTAAGAGATTAGGTCACCCAAAAAATAGTTAAAATAGTATATATAGACACCAAAGAACAAATTGCAAACATTTTCACAAAACCTCTATCCAGGAGTACTTTTGTAAATCTCCGACAGAAATTAGGAGTAATTCAAAAACCTCATTAAAAATTTATTGGTCAGGGGGTTCATTACCATAGGGGGAGAAGCCCTTTGCCATTGATTTCAAAGGGGGAGAGTAACTTCATAGACAAAAGCATCATCACGGGGGGGAGTTTGTGTATGAATTTAGAGTGTTTCCCTTAATGACAAAGGGGGAGATTGTTGGATATATTGTCATTGATGTCAACAACCGATAATGCACATGAAGCTCACAAGGGAAAGCGCATTGAAGAAACGTGATCAGGATCAAAATCCCCATAGGACAAACCAGGACCGTTGGATACACAAGAATCAAATCAAGGCTAGGGATTGATTGCGGAGCGCGAAGGGAGAATTAAAATACATGTTATTTCCAATCCTGCAATTAGTATAGACCGTCAGATCTCATTGATTCAAAGATCGACGACTGTGGTTGATCCACCAACAATCGCACAACTTCAATTGTGTATTTTGGGCAATGGGCTAAACCATGCACAAGTTATAGTTCCACAATCCACACCAACCATTGATGGTCACCCGCCAATAGATATAATGTTCACATTAGTTCCACTACAAACAAGCATTTTCCATTACAGAACTCGACGATAGTTTTAAGTGTCATGCTAGATGGGACCCCTCGATAATCCAAGATCATTGGATCAAGTAAAGTGGAAGGATAGGATAAGAAAATACCAAGTTTGAAACCAATGCTAACCGTTGATCTACTTTGGGAGCATTCTCAACTGATGATCAAGCATACTGGAAGGATAGCGTAAGTGGAGGTGTTAACCGACAACAAGCGATAACCATTGCTTTATGAATTATTTGGTAGGTAATCACTATGGAGGAAATGGTACTCCATAATTCAGGATCCACGAATAGCCGAAGTTCCGAAGTAAATGAGAACCATCCATCTCATCATGACGTTAAAACGTGATCGGTGATTTTGATAAGTGATTAAGCACTCACTTGGCTTAGCACCTGGTCACCATATGCGGTCATATGGAATAAAGAAACAAAGGGTGAATGAAAAGGCAACGCTTAAATTAATAAGCATGTGGTCCTACCTATGGTCATATGTAAATGGTTTGAAGGAAGCACCTCTACATAATTTGATTTCTACAATATTTGCAGAGATATGAAATTAAGTTAAATGAAATCGATCTTGTGATCGATTAATGAAAATCACTTTCATTAAATTGAAAAGGATTCTCGATAGTATTTGAATAAAGAAAAACAAACGAGATTATTATTAATAAAGAGGTGAGATAGTCCAAACAAAGCGACACAATATTTCATATCTCACACCAGTTGGAAGAGTATATAAATGACAAAGAGTGGTGAGAAGAAAGTTTCTCTGCAGTTCAGATTAGAAGATCAAAAGCAGAAGTATATTCCAATAAGGAAAGTTGAATATACTTATGCAATGAGGGTGGAAGGGAGGAGCATGGAAGGATTCATATCCTTACTAAGAAAATTGTAAAATATAAGGGAGTTGGTGCTTTCTAGGGTTGGTTCTCTAAATACAAGGGATTCGGTGCTTCCTAGGGTTGGTTCCCTAAAGACGAGGGAGTTGGTGCTTCCTAGGGTTGGTGCCCTGAAGAAGGGGATTGGTGTCTCCTAGAGTTGGTTCTCTAAAGATGATTGGTGTCCTTCACTATTCTTTATAAATCTTGTAATTGATGTTAAATATATTTATATAATTGATTTTGCATAATTCATTGTTGATTCAATGTGGTAATCAATAAAATATAAAAAGTAACTGCTAATTGTTAAAAAGGGTAATACTGATTCAACCCCCCTCTCTGTATTCGAACAATTTATTTACATAAAATAGGTGTTTTCTTGGTTTTATTCCTTTAGGAATTCAAGTTGTCTTGATAGATTGGTGGATTCTCTTCATTATGTCCACATGGAGAGTATGCTTGATTGGACAATGACCTACTTAGGAAGATGAGTGTTGTACATACTAAAGGATGGAATTATTACCTAGATAACATGGGGTTGCTTGTATTCTTGTTTGGAGTCTTTAAGTTATCTCAAGAATGCATAGGTTTTGATAGTGCTCTTGCATGGGGTAGTTGACCTATTGGATTACATTGCTTATTAAGATTGATGAAGTTTGTGGAGGCTTCTGATGGAGGGATGTGGACTTACCTTGGGTACCTAAATCATCATGTAACCCTTATTTTGCATGGAGTTACCTTGGGGCATGACATGAGTACTTTGGAGTGGAGCACTTTATTTGTGTTGACATACAAGTGCTCATTGTAGGTTTCTTGTAATGGATTAGGCCCACATTATATTGTTGGTCATTTAGGGACACTTGCCAAATTTGTGTTATGGGCATAAAAAAATGGAGAAACATAATTGAGTTGCATAATATCCTACAAGTTAGTTTGGAAAAGGATTACATGAGCATGTTGTCCAAATGATCCTAGGGAAGATTTTTCAAAAATTGACACCTTAATGCAAAAATTGCAGTATATGTTACTGAGAAAAACCCTAGTTTCAAAATTCATTAAATAAAAAAATATCTAGGGTGTGGATGCATGGGAAAGGGGTAACCCTAGATATAATCCAATGTCATGATTCCAAAATAATATATGTTTTTTAATCTAATTATTGGTTATCATTTTATGTTTGGTTGCAACTTTCTTCTTGAATCCATTTAGGGACACCCGCCAAATTTGCATTGGGGAAATAAAAAGCAAATCGAACAGAAAAATAGAGTTTCATAATCTCTTGCAAGTGATTTTTGGAAATACTAATATGAGAAAACTATCTCCATGCTCTTGGGGTGGAGTTTTTAAAAATCTACCCTTTAATGAAAAAATTGCATTGCTTGTTACTAAGCAAAACCCTAGTTTTGGAATTTGTCAAATAAAACAATATATGAGGTATGGTGGCATTGGAGAGGGGTTCCCCTCTCTATAATATGATTTCACTATTCCAATTAAATAAGTGGTTCATTGATGTGATTCTCAGTTATAGTTTTATGGTGAGTTTCAATTTGGTTCCTAAATCCATTTAGGAACACTTATTGAATTTGTGTTGGGGGCATAGAAAACAAATTGAATAGTATAATTGAGTGTTTTAACCTCCCACAAGTGTGTTTGGGAAAGGATTTAATGATAAATTTTCCAGTGTGCTCCCGAGGTGGAGTTTTTCAAAAATTTACCCTTTAATGCAAAATTTGCATTGTGTGTTACTAAAAAAAACCCTAGTTTGAGAATTCATCAAATAAAACAATATATGAGGCATGAATTGTAATGTCCCCAACTAGGCTAGGTGGGAATATAATGTTTACTTATCCAAAATTGTTATTTCTCTTTGTGTAAATGTGTCAAAAAATTTCATTAAAGCTTCTATTAACTTCTTACAAATAGTTTCCTCATATAAGAATATTTCCAAACATATTGCATGCATCCATTACACAAAAAATAGAGCAGATAACCACGGGAAATTATTATGGTGTGAAACCCCAAAAATATCAGTAATATAAAGGTATCTAATGGATTTAATAAAAGATACAAAATTATCCTAATCACACAGGTTTAATGGTTGCAAGGCAGCTGCAAAATCTAATAACATAAATAATACAAAGAAAACCTGGAATGATGTCAATCTATGATGTCCATTGCTTCAAGTGTCTCCAATCCCTAATATTCTCTTCTCTAGTAGTTTCCTCTCTACGAGAATCCTTCCAATCCCTCCTGTAACCCCCACATATTGAATACAAAAGGCCTATTGCAACCCCGATTGAAAATTTCTTCGCGAGACAACTATTGTACGTCTAACGGGGCCTCGTGAGACAACTATTGTACGTCTAACGGGGCCTCGTGAGACAACTATTCTACGTCTAACGAGGCCTTTCAAGACACCTTGTACTCAACCCACGGGGATTCCCTCAACCACATTTTCTTCAAAACCCTCCCGTCACCTGAAAAATGGATCGGCCTCTTCTATAAAATCTTCACAAAATTTCTACGCAAACCTCCAACTGAACATAAACCTCAAATTGAATCTTCAATGGAAATCCTAGGCGAACTCCCCTCTTATCTAGCTAGGGTGGATATTGCACCATCAAAACCAAACTGTAGTAGTGGAAGGGTTTTTCTAAACCCCAACTAAACAATGGCACGAAGAGCCCTCCAAAATGAGAGATCAAATCATAATTCCAAAGAGAAGGGTCACTCCTATATTTATCCTTACTCTAGTCCTTCTAGATCTTTCCCCTTTTCTTGATCAAATCAAACCCTCACTTTATTTTCCCTTAAATTTCATTTAAATATAATTATTAATGTTTATTCAATGTCACTTTGGGATTTTTAATTCTTTTAACCAAACAAAAATACTTGACTCTCTTTTCCTTATTGACTATAGAATACAGGAGCCACATAGTCTATTAAATCATCCTCCATCATGATCAATTGGAAGGGGACATTACTGTCCTCCCTTCACAAGATTGCTTGTCCTCAAGAAAATCTATATCAAGGGGTTGTAAAATCTTCTCTCCTTCCCAAGTAGCATCCTCTGTGGACAATCCCCTCCATACGACGAAGTACTCTCAAATGAATATGCTTATTAACCTCTGCTCCCTAACATAAACAATCCTCTTGGGAGATAGAACCAACTACCCTTCCTCATCTAGTGGAGGAATATCTGTCGAAGAGGTGACATGTTGTTCCATTTCCTTCCTGAGGAAGGATACATGGAAGGAATTGTGAATCCTTCTACCATCTGGTAGCTCCAACTCGTATGCTACCTCCACAACTCCGCTAATCACTTTGTAGGGTCCATAAAAGTGAGGCTTCAACTTCTCTACACCACTCTTCTTCAACGAAAATTATTTGTAAGGATGCAACCTGAGAAAGAATAGGTTCCCAAACTCAAATATGTGTTCCACCCTATTCCTATATGCATATATATTCTACTGATTCAGAGTAGCTTACAAATTATCCTTCATGAATCTCAATATGTGTTGGATTTCCTGCAACCAATATTTGGTCATGGGATCTCTTATTTTCCCAAACACAAAATCCATAAAGGATGGGGCATCATAGTCGTACAATTCCCTGAATGGGATCATCCCAATGGACATGTGATGAGTGGTATTGTAACAATTATCCCCAAGATGCAACCACTTTATACATGCTTGTTGCTACCCTAACACACAATTCCTCAAGTATTCCTGAATCCGTTTGTTTACTATCTCGGTCTACCCATATTTCTGGAGGTGGTAACTAGTACTAGGCTTCAAATATATCCTGGATAACCTAAACAACTCCTACAAATTGCATTGAGAAACCTGTTATCCCAGTCACTAACTATTTTCCTCGGAAGACCATGTAGTCTGAACGCCTCCCTATATAATAGATATGCTACCTAATATGCGTTGTACTCTAAAGGAATGGAAAACAAGTGTGCATATTTAGTCAATTTGTCCACTACCATGTAGACACATCCCCTGCCCTGTACCCTTGGAAACCTAGTAATGAATTACATGGAAATGTTATCCCACTTCTGCTCTGGAATCGACAATGGTTGAAGCAGTCCCACATGATGTGTATATTATGAATTGTTCTACTAGAAAGTCATGCATTCCCTCGCATGAAGAATTGCATCCTCCTTGATACCCTTCCAGGAGAATATCACCCTCACCTACCTGTAGGTATTTATATAACTTTGGTTCCCTGCCAGTGATGCATCATGTACTACCCTAAAAATCTTGTCCTTGAGTTTGGACTCAGGGACAAGATAGATCTTGTATTTGTAGTAGATTATGTCATCCACTACCCTATACCTATCATCTTGAAATCTTCCCTCCATTATCTCATAGACAAAGGTATTCTTGGAGTATTCCACAAAAATAATGGACTTCCAGTTTGTTGAGATCCTTGTCATGGGGAAGTCTACAGGTCTCTTGGAAAAGGTGTCAACATTTATGTTCTTCTTCCCCTTTACATACTCAATGTCAAAATCATGTGCATGCACCTTACTCACCCATTTTTTTCGAATTTCATTCAGATCTCATTGGTCCAAGAAATATATCAAGCTATTGTGGTTAGTCTTAACCCCAAAGCGTCCTCCTACCAGGTAATTTTTGAATTTTTCCAATGCATGCATGATGTCCAACATCTATTTATCATAGATTGGATAGATATTCTTTGACTCTCTTATATTTCTTCTCTTGAAAGATATCGGGTGTCAGTTTTTCATCAATACTGCTCCTATCCCCTCACAAGATGTGTCACACTCCAAGACAAAAGGATGCATGAAATCTAGGAGTGATAATACTAGGAAAGTGATCATCACCCACTTCATTCTGTCTGTAACAACCAAATATTTCTAAACATCATTTACTTCCATAACCAATTTATTTCATGAACTGAGATAAGAACTTCACAACATAACAACATTCTTTATAATAGCAACTTCAGTAACTTAAATTTATCAATGAATAATGATTTCATGGCAGAATGAAATCAACACATAGTTTAACAAATTACCTGGTTCTGATGCTAATTTCTGTTGCCTTGCTGCCTTGTTGTTGCCTTCCTGCTACCTGATACACAGATCAACACTGCCACAAACAAGAAAATAACTGCCCAAAACTATTGTCCTCCCTGCCAACTAGGAAAACTACATAGCTCTAGGATATCTATGGATATCCTGGCCCCCGTGCCCAAAACCTCCAGCAACCCGGTGCCTCAACTGATCAAAAGTGCCATAGCTAGAACTCCACTGCTCCCTGCAAATCTCACAATCCTCCCAGGATCCATCCTCCGTCGAATTCCCCTCACGTCAACCTTCCTTCCTCCCTTATCCCCCTTCACCGACTCCTCATTTACTCTCTTACCTTCCCTCGTCCTTCGTCCTTGGTCCTTCCTTTAATGTTTTATCTTCTCGGGATTCATAGGCTATCCCTCGTTGCATACACAACCATTTTATAACATATATCATTGATCTCTTAAAGTTATTCCTCATGTCATTAAATGTAATCTGCAGTTAAATTATTAGTTAATTAATCACAATTATAACCTTTAATTAATAGATAATTTACTTAATTGATATCATCAAATCATCTTGTTTAATTAATACCTTGTTAACACAATTAATCCCCTAATTAGTTTTACTTTAATTCTTAAACATTTATCCAACTAGGGTCGTTACATACACCCACCCTTCAGGAAACTTCGTCCCGAAGCTAAGGTATCTTATGGTACAAAGAAAAAAAAAAGCATGGTTCACTCATTCATAACAAGTAACTGACATTATTAGTAAGTAAGTCAAGAAAACTCATACATACTAGTGTATATGTACAATAAATGCATGTGTGTCTAGTACATGCAAATCTCATGCATGTACTAATAATCAAAACTGTCATCCTTTAGTAATTTATGTATGCATTCAATCCAGTCAGCAAGACTAGTCTTTTATAAAAGCCAACAATCAATCAATTGTTTTAGAAATTCTTTAATTACAATTATCCGGGTTAACAATTTTATTTTAAACAACTGTGGTTTAGTTATGTAATAATGAGTATCCATGTATACACATTTCTCTCCTTTATTATTTTTTTTTTGAAGGGAAGACATCAAATTCCACCACAAGACAGATCTCCATATTGTCTCAACTATTACTACTCATCCTTCCTCCCTAACCTACTTCCATCTCCATTCCTATCCTTCCTCTG
>SNQJ01S0003484.1:133988-171513 GCA_010110895.2 Picea sitchensis
ATATATAGGAGACTAGGAGGTATAATTACAACTAATGGCCTAAAGCCGACATAAATAAAATAACATTACTAATATAATATGCCCCAATTAAGGGTTAATGATCCAATATTAGGGCTTAACAGTGTTCATGCCAAAACTTCTAGACTGGTCCCTTAACCACTTCAATTAGCTTCATGTTAGAATGAGGTAACCTACCAACAAAGGCCGAATAATTTTTTTGACCTAGGTTGTCAAGGATTTCTCTTACTTACAAATAATTTTGGAAATTACATTAAAAAATTTAGATGTGTGTGTGAGAAAACAATGTTTCCTTATGGTCTTGTTTACTATTGATTATGGAAATACATGATGGGCCACATTACAATATTTTGAAAAAACATTATTTCCAATTGTATTAGGTGTAGCCTAAATATTTCTAAAAAAATGATTAGTGGTCTTTGAAATTTTAAGTTTCCTTGTGTTGGGAATTTTCCTAACAATAATTAAACTATGTGATTTTAACAAGGCCAAAAAATTGACATTTAGATGCAGTATTTTTCTATTCAAGATAGTCTCTAATAAATTCTTTTTCATTGTTAATCAATAGTTCATTTAGGTAACTTACCTTCAAGGATTTCTAGAGAAATTTCATCCACATGGACACAATTAGGATATATTTGTCATGCACTACGTAGATGATGTAAGGAAAGTAGATTCTCAATTTGGAACCAATCACCATGACATTGCAAAAATTCACCAGGAGATCCATGCATTTCATTCACCCGATGGTAAATATTGGCAGTGCACTAAACATGTTATTGGTTGGTATTATGAACATCTAATTGTTGATCGTAATCTTTCACCACAAGAGCCTCTTCACTGAAAGGTTTATCAAAATTCATGGATCTAATATATGTTGGATTACTGAGAGGGACGTGAATCGGTAATGAGCAATTGTATTCCTTTAACCACAATTTATTATTCAACAATATTTAACAATTTATCTTTAACATTCAATAGATCATCAACGGTATAAACATAAACAACATAACTTCACAATAGATACACAGTACACTAGTATCTACATGGAAACCTAAATGGGAGATAACCATGGAATGATTTTCTTATATATTTATAAAAAAAAAACATTCATTGGAAGCACCAACTTTCGATTCTCCAGCTACAATTGGAAGGAAGATCCAACCCCCTATTCTTAGGATCCAACATGAAGAAAGCTAAAACTACCTGATTGTATGGATCCAGCTAGAAGGAGGATACAACCCCCTCAGTTCTCCGGATACAATAGGAATGTGGCTACAACTACCTTTCCTTGCCCTGTCCAACCGCCCTAAAATATAAGTACCAAATGTAGATGACATGTCATTGTCATTGAATCAAATAACATGTAGTTATCATTGTCACAACCCGTTACTATCAATCCTATCACTGAATTCATGTCACAACCTGTACCATTCTTCTTCAAAACTTCTCAATAGATACGTGACCTGTCTATACTGCAACACATTGATGTTTGCATATTCCTTCATTGTACCTCATAGACTACCACAATGATCTCCCAATTTATTTGTCACTATCTCTGTCACTCTGTCACTATCTCTGTCACTCTATAATTGTCACTCTGTCTCATTAAATTGTATCTGATCATCAACCAACTAAACATGTTCCATACCATGCATTAATTCTATACCATTATACATACTATCTCATGAATCAATCATGAACCAAAAGATACATTAACAATGAATAGTGAATCATGAACTAGAGAATCAACCATGTACAACCTATACCATCTACCATACCATCAACCATATGCATATCTATACCATGTCATCAATGAAACATATCAAAGAATTGATGCATATCCCTCATGCATATGCCACCATACAACATGAATATATATCAACTCATAAATATGAACTAGAATACCATGTTAAACATTGAACCAGATATAGGAGTGCTCCTCACTCAGCCAAGCAACCAAGATATACCATATCCAAATACCAAACCAACAATACAAAGTATGCCTCAAGAATACACCATATCATGACAAGAAGTAACCATCAAAACAAGTATACAATCATACCAATATCTATGAAGTTGCCCTGAAATAGTAATATGATGACCTGTAGACTTCCTTCACACTTTTAGGGACTTGGTACCAACATCTACTCGACCTTTCATTATCTTTTCATAGATATGTGACCTTATTTTCTACAACCCATGGATATCTATGCTTTCCTTTACTGTAGCCCATGTACATCCATGCCCTTATGACCTACAACCCACATATTCCTTGGACGCTAGGGTTTGTTACAACCCTAATACTTTCTCCTTCGACCTTCTTCTGCTACCTCAGAAAAATGTTGCCACAACCTTACAAAAAAATCACAAGATAGATAATCAATGAATGAGTGTGTAAGTGTTCTTGTGAATGAATCTTTGAGGTGTTTATATACTTGTTCTAGGTAAATCCTCTCCTTAATTAGGGATTCTAGTATTTCCTTGTTACAACAACTTTACCCCTTTGACTAAGACTTATAACAAACTATGGGTTTTTTTTCCACTCTTTGGGGCATCCAACTTTACAAGACCATATCTCCCTAACCGTGAGGAACTACATGGTGTTCCACATATCACCATAAATGATATGATGAGCATTATCCATCCGTGAATGAGTTACCTTAATTTACTCCATCCTTCGTGACCAAATTCCATGATCAAATATGGGATCCTTAACCATACTTAGGGGTTTTCTTGTAGACTTCTTCAAAGCGTATTCGTGTGAGGGAAATACTTAGAGCTATTCCATAAGGGGACCACTTTGGAGGATTATCCAAATATACCCATCATATTAGTTGAAATCAATCAAGTATTTGTTGACATAAATGACAACCAATTGTCCAACAATGTCCCCCTTTGGCATTGATGGCAACACTTAGGCATGGAAAGCCTTGTGCTCATGCTCCCCCTGTGATCATCGCTCCCCTTGAATGAATTCCTCTATATCTCCATGAATTATTATTTATATCACCCCCTTTGGAATCAATGGAAAAGGGTAATCCTCATCCAGGGCTTCTCCCCCCTATCTATAAGCCTCTGCTAACTCTACAAACTTTCCTCTTCATGGTGCTTCCTCGTGTAATTATTTGATGTATATATGATAAGAATTCAAAATTTTCATTATTTTAAGTTCTTCAATACCTTTCTTTCTCTCCCCTATCGAGTTAAGCTTGATGTTGAGTGGATCACTGTGAGGCCAAAACTACTCCAAGTTTCTATTGTAGATACTAAAAAGGTTCCCTTGCAAGTGGTTTGGTGAAGATATCTAAAATATGTTCTTTTTTCCCGACATACTCTATCTTGATGTTTTTCTCTATATAATTTTCCCGTAAGAAGTGATACTTGATCAAAATGTGATTCATCTTAGAGTGCATCACTGGATTCTTTGAAATACTAATGGCATTGGTTTTGTCACAAAGTATTGAAATGGGATCATCATGCTTTACTTGCATATCCTGCAAACTCTGATTCATCCAAAGAACATGAGTGCAACATGTCGTTGCTACAATGTATTCTTCCTCTGTTGTGGACAAAGATATCTATGATTGTTTCTTTCTTAACCATGATACCAGTCACTCACCCAAGTAGAAATATGCTCCACTTGTACTTCTTCTATCATCAATACAAACTTCTAAATCTAGATCTGTGTAGGAAACATGAGATAGATCCTTCCCTTTTGGATACCATAAACCAAACTCTTCTATACCTTTGAGATATTTGAATATCCTATTTACAGCCAAGAAATGTGATTCCTTTGGTATTTCCTAAAACCTTGCAACCTGTCCAACTTCCTGCATCACGTCTAGTCTAGAAGATTTAACATAAAGTAAGCTACCAATCATTGATCAATACTATATTTGATCTACATTCTTGGAATCATCATCCTTACTTGACTTGCAACTTGTCTGCATAGGAGTACTGACTGGTTTGCAATATTTCATTCCAAACTTCTTCAACATTTATCTGATATACTTTTTCAAAGATATGAGGATACCTTTGTTTCTCTGAGACATCTCTAGTCCCAAAAATAATGTTAACTTTCCAAGCAAAGACATATCAAACTCTTACTGCATGTCTTTGGAAAACTTCTAACCCATCCTATCATCGTCACTTTCGAAGATGATATCATCTACATAAACTTAAATGATTAATATATTGTCTCGATCAATATTTATGTAAATATTCCTTTCTAAATTTCCTTTCCTCAATTCTTGCTATTGTAGATACCTATCCAGTCTATAATAACATGCTCTAGGTGCTTTCTTTATTTTGTATAGTGCTTTATTCAACTTGTAAACATATCCTTCCTTTTCTGTCAACTGAAATCCTTCAGGATGCTCAATATAGACTTCTTCCTCTAGATCTCAGTTCAGGAATGTTGATTTCACATCCATCTAATACACTTTGATGTTTTTTGAACAAGCATAAGATATGATCAATATTATTACTTCCATATTGTCAACCGTAGCAAACGTCTCTTCAAAATATATACCCTCAACTTGAGTGTATCCTTTGCATACCAGTATTGCTTTATTCCTAGTAACATGTCCTTCCTCGTTCAACTTGTTTACAAACACCCACTTTGTTCTAATGACATTCTTATTCTTTGGCCTTGGAACCAATTACCATGTATCATTCTTTTCAATCTGATCTAACTCTTCATCCATAGCCTTGACCTAGTATTCATCCTTGTTGGATTTTTAAAAACTACTTGGCTCAATAGTAGATATAAGTGATAGATGTTGTTGTTATGGTGAATGGATTATTCTTCTGGTTTCAACCCCTACATATTTATTTCCAATGATCTGATCTTATGGATGATTCTTTAGTACTTCTCTCTTAGGTTTCTTTGGAGGTTCTTGAATTTGTTGTTTTTCATCTTCTTGCTCTGCTCCTGACTGTTCTTGTTTGTCTTCTTCTTTTTCTTCTTATTCCTTCAATTTTTCTTCTTCATGGACATGTTCCTATGATTCTATGCTTCCTTCCTTCTTCTTTCTCCCGTTAGACTCATCAATTGTCACATTGATGCTTTCCACTATTTTGTTGATCCTTAGGTTAAATAATTTAATTTCTTTCATTTTTCTTGAGTATCCAACCAGTATTGCTTTGTCAAATCGAGAGTCAAACTTTCACATTTTGTCGTCTTCTCTTTTGATGTAGCATTTTCTTCCAAAAACTATGAAGTGCTTCACATTCATTGGTATTCCTTTCCATATCTCTTAGGGAGTCTTATTAATGTTTATTTTGAGAATTCCTCTATTATGAATGTGAATTATTGTGTGTACTTCTTGAACCCAAAATACATCCGTTAAATTTGAATTTGTTAGCGACATTTCTTGTAAGGGGGGTTAGAATGCGAAGGATTGGGTGAAAAACCCACTTACCCTAAGTTCGGGGCGCAAATGCATCTGTTGTTAAACGTCAAGCAGATTTAGACGGCAGAGATCTGCGCGCTCGAATCTACGGTGCACATAAGATTCCGAAGGAGAGCCCCCACCTTTTCCTTTGGCGGTCGGAATCAAGAGCATCTCAGAGCATTTGCCCGATTAGAAGCTGGGATCAATGGCAGCACAAAGTGATTCCGAACCCCACAGCCTTTCACCACACCTTTAAGGGGGTCCCGAAACTCGAGGCGCATCTCAGAGCGGCTGCGGTGTTTCGAGATCAGCGGCCTTAGGCGATCTAGACCTCCGTTGTCTTTATGTATTTAACCGCGTGGGCACTGCGATCAGGGCGCTCGAATCAACGACGCATAGGCGATCTAGACCTCCGTTGTCTTTATGTATTTAACCGCGTGGGCCCCTCCCCTGTCGTGTCTCACTTTGCACCATTCTCCCCCCTTGCCACCTGTTCTCCACCTGACCGTGTGGCAGGGCTCGTTCCCTTTAGCCCCTCCTCATTCTCCGACACCTGTCCATCTACCCTCTTTCCATCCATATGGTCCATCTCACATATTATCGTCCACTCATTACCCACCATATGTCCCGTTCCCTTCCATGTCAGCCTCCCTTAAATAATGTGCCATTATATCCCATCTCCTATCCCCTCCGCTTATTGCCTTCCGCCTAGTGTCTTCCCCTGTCACATCTCCCCCCACCTCATCACCTCTCATCTCACCCTCATAGTATTGGCACCACCACTCCCATTACGCCCCCCCAACCTTCACGATGGCCTCCACGTCTATTCATCAGGTCGTTCAACTAATCAAGGTGGCAACGCAAGGGGTCTTCCACGTCCCAAAAGTGTCGAGTTGGCCGGGTTGTTCTCAATCCCCATGAAGCAGTTATTGAGGTAGTTGGTGCTGGTTAGACATCATCTCCGCCATAATAGGAAAGTTCGGCGCCAAATTACAAGCACGTCGATTCGCCCACAGAATTGTTAGGAGTTCGACTGCGTCTGCCATAGGTGCACGATCATTCAGAGACTGCAGGTGCAGATTGTCAGCAGCCATGCAGACGCAAAGTTTTTAATGCAACGTCTCGATTTTGTTGTCGTTGTTGTTTTGAGTATATGTAGGCGTTTTTTCCATTTTTGGTATCTATCGATGGTAGAGCGAAGCTCTCGACTGTAAAGTTTCAACAACCATTCTAGTTCTCTGGTTGTGCATCTGTATATGAGATTTCTTATTTTATGACAAACAATTTTCCTACTCCATCTAAGCTTTCGTCTCATACTAGGGAGTTCATGATCGACTGATTCGCATGAATTGTTGCAATTATGTCATGATAAAGGATTTATCGTTGCATCATTGTATTCTTTGGTTTTTTGTGTTTGAATGTAAGAAGATCTTGCATTTGGACGCTTTCTTCCCCAGTCTGTTAGAAACCTATTGTTTATGACAGACCCGTGCACTCTTCTTGTACAAGTCTTCCCCCCTACTCACCCTTATTACAACTCACTGTTTGAAGTTTATCTAAGACCTCACTTGCCCATGCATGCCCGACCTAGTTTCAGAGTTGAAACTATATTGTTCTGAGTTTACTTCCATTTAGTCACCCATTTCATACACAAATCGTGACATTAAATGATGGGCGTCAGGCTCTGCTCCTGCTGCAATCCAGGAGTGACTTCTGACGCTAACATAATCCATCATCATGGTTCTGGCCATTTCCTATATTGTTTTGTTCTTTCTTTCGACAACTGCATTTTGTTGAGGTGTCCTGACTACTGAGAATTTCCTCTTTATCCATGTTCACTGCAAAATTCATAATCTCCTTTGATGTAAATTCTCCTTCATTGCCTGATCTCAAACACTTGATTTTTAACTATGTCTCAGTCTCAATCATCTCTTTGTATGTCTTGAATTTATCGAATGCCTCTGACTTCTTATTTAGAAATAAAACTGTAGTCATTCTTGTGTAGTCATCAACTAGTAGCATGAAGTATTTCTCACCTTTAAATCCTTTTGTTCTTGTTGGTCCAACCAAATCAATATGTACAATTTCCAATGGTTTTGTTTTGCAGTATTCCTTCGACTTGAACTTTTCTTGGTATTTTTTCCCTGTAGACAATGCTTGCATAGAATATTCATTGGCTTCAATATCTTGGGAATTTCTCTTACTGATTCCTTTTTGTTGACTTTGACAAGAATATCAAAGTTTGTGTGACCCATTCCTCTGTGCCAGAGCCATTTTTCATATTCCTTTCCTAAGAAACATCTTTCCTTTCCTATTTCATTTAGGACGTATATTTTTCTTGGAGTTCTTATAGTTGTAGCTACCTACTTTCCTAATTCTTCTTTCCTTATCTCCCACTTTTTTGAATCAAACACAAGTCTATGTCCTTGATCACACATTTGACTTACAATTAACATATTTTGTTTCATGTCTTCGACTAGTAAAAAAAAACTAGCCTGGCATCCTTACTTCCAAGCTTGACTATACCCTTTCCAATAATCCTGGTTGAGTTGTCATTCCCAAATGAAACCAATACATATATTTCTTTCTTTAATGTCAGAAACTGATATTCATCACCTGTCATATGCTTTGAGCATCCACTGTCAACATACACTCCATGTTTATTTTGTTGATCTTGTAGAGAAATATTGCATTCTTTGGTGTTTAATTGATCTTTCTTTCTTATCCACATCCTTTGTGGTTCCTGCTTATGATTGTTGATATTCTTCTTTGGTTCCCTTGGAGGAACAATGATTCTCCAATCTCTAGCTATATGTCCAAAGTTGTTGCATTTGTCGCATTCTACCTCATCACTTAATGATCCAAATATTTTATAGTTTCTATTTTTTTCTTCATGAGATCTTCTTGGATAACTATTTATTGTATGACCTTCATCGTTGTTTATTTTTTTGGTATTTTCTCTGCAATTGACAACTTTGTGCCCAATATTATAACACAACTAACATGAACCAAGAAAAATAGTTTGATACCTGGGAGTGGAAGATCCTCTGAATGGTGTTTCTCTTTTGAATCCTCCTTCTTCTTGTGGTCTTTTTATGTCTGGTTGTTGTTGATACTGACTTCTAAATATTCTAGGTGGTACAACGTCTTTGTAGTCTTCCTCTTGAGTTTTCTTGTCTTCTTACTTAGCAGAACCTATGAACACTTTGCATAGATTCTTGGTTTTTCTTCTTGCTCTATTGTTTTGGAGATTGAACCTTTATCTATCTGTGTTTGACTGTATCCCAATCCATATCTATCATAGTATGGTTTTTTACTATTAATGAGATTATCCAATATCTTGGTGTTGTTTTGTTGCATGCCCTTCTTCTGAAGGTCTTTTCTAAGAGTGACTATCTTAGCTTCCAAGCCTTCAATGGTCTTGTATCCTTCTTCTAATTGTCCTTTGAGTGCTTCTTTAATTTTATTTTCTTATTCTACCTGGATTTTGAGCTTTGCAATCCTATGCTCGAACTCTTTGGAGTTGAAGTTATGAGATTATTCTCTCTTCTTTAGTTCTTCCTGGAGTGACTTGTTCATCTTCTTTTCCCTTTTAATAACTTCTATGGAACTCATAATTTATTCTTTGTAATCGACTTCCACCTCTTCATATTCTTCTTCTAAGCCTTCTTCATCGAAGTTTTAAACTTCCATGAATAGTACCATTTATGTATCACTGTCGTTGACTTCATCTTTATTTGATGAGGAACTGTCTTCCTTGGTGCAAAGGATTTTCTTGAAAAAAATATTTTTGTTTCTTCTACCCTTTTAGATTTGAATTTTCCTTTTAGGATCATCTTCTTCATTTCTTTTCTTTTTCTTATAAGGACATTTATTAGAAAAATTGACAACACCATCACAATTAAAACAAATCAATGGAAGCATACCTTTGTACTTGTCGGTTTCTATTTTCATCCTTCTGACGAAGTTAGTCGCCTCTTCATCTTCCTCTAAATCATCATTGCAGCTACAATCTGACTTTTGTTTTTTCTTTATCTTTTTCTTTGTCTTCTTGGATGCTTTGAATGTTGCTTCCTTTGTAACTAGATTTTCCTATTATGTTATAATTTCATAAGCGTTTAGTATCCCATGTAGCTCATCCATGCTTAATGTATCTAAATCTATTCTTTCTTCTAGGGATGAAATCTTCAGGTCATATCTCATAGGTAGAGACCTCAACACCTTTTGAACAATGATTGGTTCCTTCATTTCTTCTCCCAAACCTTTAATGGAATTTATTATCTCATCAACTCATAGAAAGTAAGAGGCAATGTTTTCATCTTCCTTCATCTTCAATTGTTCAAACTTGTCTCTAAAGGTTTGAAGTTTGACTTCCTTAACCTTGGCATATCCTTCATAGATATTATTTAGTTTGTCCCATATTTCTTTTGTAGAATCACAATGTACAAATTTGGTGTATATTGATTCAGTTAAACCATTCACGATAGAATTTTTGTCTCTAGTATCATTATCTTCAAGTTTATTTCCATCCTTGTTTATCAGGGGAATGGTTGGTGCTTTGTATCCATCTATGCTACTCACCAAACTTCGAATCCTTGTGCATGCACATATGTTTTCATTTGTTTGTTCCATAAGTCATAGTTCTAACTGTCAAAATATGGAACCCCAATCTTAGTGTAGTCCATGATCTCCTTCCAGTGATTAGACTACTTTCTAAAGGACCTGCTATGATACCAATTGATATATTACTGAGAGGGGAGTGAATTAGTAATGGCCAATTTTATTCCTTTAACCATAGTTTATTCTTAAAAAATATTTAACAGTTTATCTTTAACATTCAATATATCATCAACAATATAAACATAAACAACATCACATCACAATAGATACAAAGTACACCAATATTTACGTGGAAACCCAAATGGGATAAAAAGACAAAAAAAAATTCTTATATATTTATCAAAAGAAAACATTCATTTGAAGCACCAAATTATGATTCTCCATCTACAACTGTAAGGAGGCTTTAAACCCCTATTCTCAGGATCCAACCTGAAGGAAGCTACAACTCCCTGATTCTATGGCTCCAACCAGAAGGATGCTACAACCCCCTAGGTTCTTCGGCTACAACCAAAAGGTGGATACAACCACCTTTACATTCTCCATCCAACCACCCTGAAATATAAGTGCCAAATGTAGATGACCTGTCACTGTCACTGAATCAAATAACTTGTAGTTGTCATTATCATAGCCTGTTACTATCAATTATGTCACTGAATGCATTTCATAACCTGTACCATTATTCTTCAAAAAATTTCAACTGATTCACGACCTATCTATACTACAACATGCAAATGTATGTGGCTTCCTTCACTACAACTCGTAGACTACCACAAAGCTCTCCCAATTTCTCTATCACTGTCTCTGTCACTCTGTCACTATCTTTGTCACTATTATTGTCACTCTGTCTCATCAAACTGTGTATGATCATCAACCAACTAAACATGTGACATACCATGCATCAAGTGCATACAAATATACAAAGTATCTCATGCATCAATCATGAATCGAAATACACATCAACAATGAATAGTGAATCATGAACTAGAGCATCAACCATGTACAACCTGTACCATATACCATACCATCAACCATATGCAGATATATACCATGTCATCAATGAAACATCTCAAAGAACTGATGCATGTCCCCCATGCATATACCACCATACAACATGAATATATCTCAACTCATAGATATGAACTAGAAGACCATTTTATACATTGAACTAGATATAGGAATGATCCTCACTCATCCAAGAAACCAAGATATACCATATCCAAATACCAAACCAACCATACCAAGTATGCCTCAAGAATACACCATATCATGACAAGAAGTAGCCAAAAAAACAAGTATACAATCATACCAATACCTTTGAAGATGACAAACTTTCATTAACTTTTCACATATACATGACATTCTTTTCTATAGACCATAGATATTTGTGCTTTCCTTCACTGCATCATGCGTACATCCATGCCCTTCTGAACTACAACTCATGGATACCTCAAATTCTAGGGTTTTATGCAACCCCAAGACTTTCTCCTTCAACCTTCCTTTGCTACCTCAGAAAAATGTCATCACAACCTTAGCAAAAGATCACTAGTTCACAAGATAGATAATCAATGAATGAGTGTCTAATTATGTTGGTGAATGACTCTTTGAAGTGTTTATATACTTGTGCTAGGTAAATCCTCTCCTTAATTTAGGGCTTCTAGGTTTTTCTTGTTACAACAACTTTACCCTTTTGACCAAGACTTATAAAAAACAAGGGGCTTTTTGTCCACTCTTTTGGGCATCCAACTTTACAAGACCATATCTCCCTAACTGTGAGGAACTACGTGGCATTCCACATATCACCAAAAATGGTATGATGATTAATATCCATCCATTAATGGGTTACCTTCATTTACTTCACCCTTCATGACCAAATTCCATGATCAACTACAATATCCTTAACCATACTTAGGGTTTCTTGTAGACTTCTTCAAAGCATCTTTCCCTGAGGGCCATGCTTAGAGATACACCATAAGGGGAACACTTTATATACTTCTCCAAATATACCCATCACATTAGTTGACATTAATCCAATATTCATTGACATCAATGACAACCAACTCTCCAACAATATCTACCTAATATCTCCCTATGTAGAGATAACCCCAACATCAATTGTGCAAGGAATTTAGGTTCCCATTGATGGATGCCTATGTTTTTCCATACCCAAATTTTCATTTTTTCTTAGTTCGTTAACATTTTTAGAGATATTCTCCTTCCTAACAAAATTTCATGCTCAATTTCATCTATTTCCCATCTTCTTAAGGATCAAATACAACAATAATTTGAAAAATTGTCTTCACAGTCACACAAAACACTAAAAAAGTATTGCAATAGTAGTATTTCCTAGGAATTTTTGTGTTCTTATAGACAAGTCAAGATTTTTAGAGAAAATAAGGTTGTTGCCTGCACATGTAATAAAATGTTAGTGCTAGTAATATGTGCACATTCCTATTACAACAATTGCTAAATTGACCATTGTAACATTAGTTAGTTATGGGTGTTAATAGGGAGAGTTCCAAATCAAAACTAAGCATAGTCAAGGGGGTAAAAAGGGACCTAGACACTTAAACATGGTCAAGGGGGAACACAAGTGATCTCGGTGGATATTGGTGGCCACCCACCTAATCCACTAGCTCAAAACATGGGTTTCCACATCGATATTTTTTCTATGGTTTTTCAGGTCCTGAACTTCTGGGGCCATTTTGAGGCCCTAAACAATGTTTTTTTGGGCTCAACAACACCTAACATGTAGGCAAAGGAAAATGATAGGCTGAATGGTATGTGTTTTCATCTTTTAGACCTTTCCAACTATGTATTGTTCACCCTAAATAGAGATTGTATGCAAATGTTACACCCTCAGGAAGTTGACAATCAACTACCCCTATCGAGGCCCGCAAACCTTTTGGCCTTTCATCTTCTGGGGTTAGGGTTTTGGATTTTATTTATGTTAAAAATGCCTTTGGAGCCTCATTATAAATATCATAATATTCTTTCGAATGAGCATAGCCATCACATCTCTTCTTAGAGATAAGCTGCCACCATTCTAGCGAGTTCATTCACTCTATATTTTTACAGTTTCTGTACATTTATTTCATTAATAAAAATTGTGCATTATTGTATCTTTGTGTTTCTGGAAATATATATGTGTATTTACTTGTTATATTTCCTCCTTCATTTCATTCTCAAAATAATCTAGATCAAAAACTACGCAGAGTGGAAATGGGTCTGGATAACTAAACACGGTCAAGTAAATGAACCCTAATGCTCAAGCATATGGCTGGGATAAAGCACCATGGATGAGTCTTCGAACCTCCACATGTGACCTATATTGGTAAGAATTCACCTCTAATGTTGTTATGGGTGCTAACACTAAGTTATTTATGCAACAAGAATGTGTCTAGAGGTCTATCCAAGGTTACAAGTGGATAATAAATGACCTTGTTTCCCAAATCACATTTGTCAGTCTCAGTCACCATGAAAAACACTTACTAACCACAAATATTCTATGACTATCATGTTGAAAACTTCTTCGAATGACCACATGAGACCCTTCTACAATATCTCTATCCTGCCTAAGGGAAACATGTAAACCACAACACATGCCCTAAATAAAAATATATCTTAGGTCTACACCATGAATCATTCCCTAGTCCATGGTTAGAGCTCTTTAGAATACATGTGGGATATGAAATCCATGAGTAGGTTTTGTGCATTGGAAATGGTCTTTGAGGTATAAACATGGTAAGGGGGGGAATAAAGGGGCTTAAGTTCTAAATTAAGGTCTTCTAAATCTCTAGCGTTATGGTTAGGGAAGGAAAGAACTTGTGCCTTAAGCCCTCAATGCCACTTCTCGGGATGAATTTCCATGAAAAACACCTACAAAACCACAACAACAATCGTCTCTAGAGGGTCTTTGGCATGAAGGTTGGATATGGATGACATTAGGGGAATTTTCACACTGAGGATAGGTCATAGGGGTTTGAACATGGTCAAAGAAGGAAAAAAAGTACCTCGATATATTTTTCAATATTCTCAGGCTCAAGAGCCTTAAATGAGTCCTTCTACCAACACATGATTCCTTTCTATAGGTCCTTTATAGGCCTCTGAGTGCGATACATGTGTCATAGGTAGGTTTTTTCCACTACAAATGGCTTGAGGCCATGATACATGGTTAAGGGGATAACCAAGGGCCTTAATCCTTAACTGAACCTTCTTAAGGTCAAGCACCATGACCAAATCCTAGACACAATGACACAATACTTCACTAGGGAGTGTTTTCCCTAGGATTTGAAAAAAGGTTCCATTAAGATGTTTCATGCACAGTGGATGGGTCCTGTTGGAACACACACAATTTTGAACTTTTGAGTTTATATTTTTCGCCTTCTTAGGAACAAAATTCTACACAAAGTGGCCTTTTAATTTTAAATCAAATTCATTGGTTGTCATTTAATAATAAAGCACATACATTATCCATCATTGATGAGTCCCCTTAATTTGATAAAGCGATCCTAATAACCTCCATAGTTATGGAGCCTCCTGAGTTTTAAAGAATCAATCCCTAACGGTCGCTTTGAAGCCCCGTGCTTCAGATGTTCCCATAAGTCTAAACGATAAAAACCATGAAGCCCTGAAACCCGAAAATAACAGTCCGCGATAAAATGTAAAGAACTCACGAACACATGTCATAGGACTAATGTCTTTTAAATATTTTATAAGCTGACATGTGGCACTTATTGTTGAAGTTTCCGTTGGATGATTCACATGCTCTCGGATGACACGTGGCACCTATCTCTTCTTGACATGTCATCTAGAATGACATCATTCACGCCATGTCACTCCAGGAGAGGACCCTTCGAAAGTTTAACAAAGAGTGAGTTCACAAATCACCGAAGTTTCAAATGTTGAAGCATTGGACATTACAAAGAGTAAAAAGAAATTAATGAAACATCTAATAACATAAGTTAAACCCGATTAATCAATACTTAAGGAAGAATACTCATAATTATTTACTTCATGGTTTCAGATTTCGAGGAACCTCTCTTGAGCTATTTTTAAAACCCCTGAATTCTGAACTTCTAAAACAATCAAAGTTAATTCAACATTTTAAAAGGTGGTTAATTAGGTTGTAAAAGCGATTGTTCAAAGATTAACTACTCCGCGGATTCGGGATTCGAGAGATTTCCACCCTGACACATCCAAATCTTCCCGAACGTGAACTGTCAAAGCATCAATGGAATTTATGATCAATTAAAGGTAATTATTTCGAATGAATATTCTGGATCGCCAGGTAGTCAAATCCATTGAGGGTAAGAAATTCCTCATTAGTGGGTCTATACAAAAATTAATAAGCTCTTGTTTGAATAAAATCACTTCAATTTCAAAATCATTTTCACCTTTCGCAATTAGCAGTTTTATCTATTGAAAAACTCACGGATTTTCCTTGTAACAAGTAACCTCACTCTATTTCCTTAGATATTATGGCACCGTGGAAAATGGAAAAAAATCATGATGCAACAGGCAAAGATTTAAACTCGAATGCAGAAATTTTGTCGGACACTAATCTGTGAGCCACAAACATTGTTAAAACTTGGACACGAGTTTTTGAGATCCTGGAATGTGAAATCATCAACTGTCTAGAAGACTTCGTCGAAGAAGATGATGACTCTTATGCAACTAAGATTAAACACATAGCACATTCAGAGCTTCACAAGATAGTTTCACAGTCGAGAATCATTCCTTACAATGATATGATAAGTTGGGCCTTGGAACATGTTGACATCTAGACCAGAAGCATAATCAACTACCAACAGGTTTCCATCGGCTCTTTCTGACTGGAACATCTGAAATTAATTTATAAACTCTCTCCTACCCCTAAATATACTTACAATGCCACATTCATTCTAGATTTCAAGAGAAAAGAATGCGTCCAATACTCCAGGAGTGCTCATGATATAATCGGGACCTGGTGGGGACATCTGGAGAAATTCAGAACTGACACACATGGTATGTATGTCACAACGTCTTTATATGCTCATATGGTGTATGTATCCATGATGCTTTGTCGTCTGTATGGGAAAAATATCCCTACACATTTCTCGGTGGAGTTTTAAAGTATCAATCCCTAATAGTCGCTTCAGATCCCCATGCTTTGGATGTTCCCATAAGTCTAAACGATAAAAACCCCGAAGCCTTGAAACCCAAAAATAACAGTCTGCGATAAACCATAAAGAACTCATGAACATGATTCATAGGACTAATATCTTTTAAATCTTTTATAAGCTTACATGTGGCACTTATTTTTGAAGTTTCTGTTGGATTATTCACATGCTCTTGGGTGACACGTGGCACCTATCTCTTCTTGACATGTCATCTAGAATGACATCATTCCCGCCACATCACTCTAGGAGAGGACCCTTCAAAAGTTTAACAAAGAGTGAGTTCACAAATCACTGAAGTTTCAAATGTTGAAGAATTGGACATTACAAAGAGTAAAAAGCAATTAATGAAACATCTAATAACATAAGTTAAACTCGATTAATCAACACTTAAGGAAGATTACTCGTAATTATTTACTTCGCGGTTTCGGATTTCGGGGAACCTCTCTTGTGCTATATTTAAAACCCCTGAATTCCAAGCTTCTGAAACACTCGAAGTTAATTCAATGTTTTAAAACATGTTTAATTAAGTTGTAAAATTGATTATTCAAAGATTAACTACTCTACGAATTCAGGATTCGGGAGATTTCCACCCTGACACATCCAAAGCTTCTCGAATGCAAACCATCGAACTATCAATGGAATTTATGATCGATTAAAGGTAATGATTTCAAATGAATATTGCAGATCACCAAGTAGTGATTCCATTGAGGGTAATAAATTCCTGATCAGTGAGTCTATACGAAAATCAATAAGCTCTTGTTTGAATAAAAGCACTTCAATTTCAAAATCATTTTCACCTTTCGCAATTAGCAGTTTTATTTATTGAAAAACTCACGAATTTTCCCTGTTACAGGTAACCTCACTTTGTTTCCTTAGATATTATGGCACCATGTAAAATGGGAAAAAATCATGATGCAGTAAGAAAAGATTCAAACCCAAATGCAGAGATTATGTCGGAAACTACTCAGCGAGCCACGGACATCATTAAAACTTAGACACAAGTGTTTGAGATACTGGAACATGAAATCATCAACTGTCCAGAAGACTCTGTCGAAGAAGAAGATTACTCTTATTCATCTAATATTAGACACATAAAACATTCAGAGCTGCACAAGATAGTTGCACGACCGAGAATCATGCCTTAAAACGATATGATAAGATAGGTCTTGGAACATGTTGACATCCAGACCAAAACCATCATCAACCACCAGTAGGTTTCCATCATCTCTTCTTGATCAGAACATCTGCAAGTAATGTATAAACTCTCTCTTACCCCTAAATATACTTACAATGCCGAATTCATTCTATAGTTCGAGAGAAAAGAATGTGTCCAATACACCAGTAGCAGTCATGATATAATCAAGACCTAGTGGGGACATCTAGATAAATTCAGAACCGACGCTCATGGTATGTATATCACAGTGTATTTAGATGATCATATGGTGTATGTAGCCATCATGCTATGTCGTCTGTATGGGAATAATATCCCTACACATTTCTCGGTGGAATGGGTATCCATCATGAACGAGGTAGTCGAGGGTTACACTTTCAATTGGGCCAAAATGTTGTTGGATAATTTGGACAAGGAAATCATCGATCGTAAAATAGAGAAATCAAAAGGGAAGCCTGCCACTTTTTACATGTTTGCACATGTTATGGATTCCATCTGCTTCATGACCCCTTTTCCATTGATGAACTGGAGTTTGACCCCAACCAGTTCTGAGCCTATTCATTTTTGTCACTCCAAGTTATGGGAGGAGAAAGCTAAGGATTTCTTTTATGAAATCAGCCATAATATCATAGTACATATTCACATAGCCATTTACAGTCACCTGCCTCCTCAGATTTCAGAGAGGATTATGGGAAACCTAGGCAAGCTCATAGATTGATTCATTGAGGAGAATTTCTCCTACATCAAATGTTTTGGTTTCTCGGTTCCCCCTCATGCTCTCCCACAATTTTTACCTGATAGGATGGTGTGTAGAGAAGTGGCATACCAGAAAGTGGCGGGAGGTATCAGCAACGAGATGAAAGTAGCTCAGAAAAAGGTATGACCGACTTTCCCCATTCAAGTTGGCATGTTTACATTATTGGATTATGGCCACTCTAAAGTTGAGGCTGTGTCTATGGAGGATATTAAATTGGTTGAGATTGAGTTAAAAAACATGATCTACTTAAGATAGTGGAAAACCATATGGATCAGTTCAATATGAAGTGGTACATGCATGAGAATTCCCCGTATGATGGAATATTTAGGGGAGTTAGGTCTTATGAGGAAGTCCAAAAAAGAGTCCTAACCCTACCCCCAGACCAACAAGTTGGTTTCCTCATCTTTCAGAAACATAGGCGGAACAGTCTGCCAAAGATACTATAGGGAGAGTCAATAGCCATGCCTCCTCCACAAGAAGTTAATTCTATAGGATATGAGTCGAACTCCTCCACTAAACCCAAAGCCGAAAAGGTCCCCAAAAGCCCATAGGTACTATTTCAGGAGATAATAGCGTCACTATCATCACTAAATAATCCACAGGTGATAGCAAGGTTTAAGGACTTCATGAATGCGGGAAAAATTGTCTCTCATTCAACACCAACAACTCTTGTTGGCACCCCCAATACAACAGGGAAGCAAAATTCCACCGAAATTGCCTCTCCCATCATGTCATTAACCTGTCTACAAACCATCTTTGGATATACTAATTCTGAAATCAATTTTGTGAGTGATCTTACTCCCATATGTCCCAAAGAGATGCCTCCCTCAGATTTTTTTTCTAGTAAGAAACAGAAATCCATCTTGAAAAGAGAATCTCACCAAAACGATGGAGTGATAACTAAAAGGAAAAGACTAGTGTATGATGGAAATGACCAGGATGGTCCAGTATTTGCAAAGGAAGTTGCAGGTTTGTTAGGTGATTCTTCCACTGCCAATTAATGGTTGGTGGACAATTTCATCGAACAACTGTGACATAAATGCCTATTGGTAGAGAACTTGCAGAATCAGATATATGCCACAGAGCAGACTATCAAAAATAGAATGAACCAGGATTTTGAGCAAATCAGGGCCAATGGTCGGCAACAAATTAAGAAGCTTCAGGGTAACCTCGATCTGCTCCACTAGAGTTCACATACTAGCCAAGTTATGGTCACTCGGTGTGATGAGTTGATAGAACACTTGCAGGCCAAATTGACCCTAACTGAAGGTACATCGATAGACGTCTCGTCCTTCAAAACTCAAGCATTGGAAATTAATGAGAAGCAAGAAGTTACCTAGCATGATCTTTTTCTTAAAGTAGATGCCATCCAAAAATGGTATCAGGTAGTGGAATTTTCCCTAAAGGATATCTATGTGAAGGAAAAAGATATCTGCTCAGCTCGGTCTAAGTTTCAAGAAGTACGCATATTGATGCAAAAAGCTAATGTCCCTGATTTTTCTCTTCTCTCTTATTATGAACAATTAAGAGGTGAGATGGCCCTAAAATTATGGGAAAGAAATCTAGAAGAAGGAAAGCAATCTTCCAGGGAAGTGAAATAATCTTGTCTAGAGGCATTGTCATCATTAAACAAAAAGTTGATTGAGTTTGAGGGGAGTAATATTTCAAAGGCCCTGGGGAAAATTGAGATAGAAATAAACCAACAGAATTCCAGAAATAACAAAGAAGAAACTCTGGAAACCATTCAATAAATGAGCCATATTGATCTTCTTAAAATCAGTAAATGGCTAGTTAATCCAAGTTCACATTTTCTGGCCATAGTCCAAGAAGTGAACAAGGTCCAAGAAAAGCTTCCCCAAATACAAATGAAATTATTTTCCTTCAAAGTAAGTGAAAGGATTGATCCCTCAAGGTTCATGGTGGCATTGATGGATAGATGCACCCAATGCATTGAACATGGAAAATCAAACACAATTGGGAGAAAGTGAGAAACAATGCACAGGGTTCATTCCTTCAACCCTCTCTACCTCTCACCTTCCAATAGTCACTTACCTCGTCCACCTACATTCTAACTTCCACTCATCCCACCTCATCATCATACACTTATTCTCTCATCATTATTTCCATAGACAGTTACTCTCCCTGTGACCGTTATCCATCCCTTGATGAGCCAATGCTGTGTTATTCGTCTGATTTTCCTATCCCCCCATGACTTTGACCATGATTTGTTACCCTACTGAACATCTCCGAAGGGACAAATGACAACGAAATTAAAAGGCTAAGATAGTATGCAAAATGATTAGGTTTGGCCTTAATGACATGTGTACCCAAACCAAAGGATTAAGGAGAAGGAACACTTCTACCAACAGATGAAGAGACAGAGGAGAGCGCCAACAAAACTCATCAAAATTTACATGTTTTTGTTTTATTTAGATGTATGTTATTTTTAGTTAAATAATGTAAGAAGTCCATCAGTTTTTAGTTGTGACATATTTTGTATAAATACACATATTTAAGATCTATTCAGGGTTGATTCTTGCCGAATGTAATAGAGAAACTCTCTTTTTGAGTATTAATACAAGTGCAGATAGAGATTCTAATTTTCATTCAATTTGAGTTATGTGTTTCCTCTGTGTTTCCATTTCCCCAAATTTATTTATGTAATTACTTGAAGAGCAATTGGTTGCAATTTAGTATTACAACTACTGTGATCATATTGTACCAAAAATTCATTCGATAAACATTTTTTCCTCCATATTTACTGTGAGTAAAACAAGACCTGCGATCTGTGTGAATTACTACAATTTATATCTTGTTCAAGGGTGCGTTCTCTACTTTTCTTCCACTACAAACAAGGTGAGACTCATCTTTAATTGATGTTTGGATTTGTTTAACAGTTTTGTAACTCTTTTCCACACCATTTGATATTATAATTGTGACTCAGATAATGAAATACAACCTATGTACTGTCCTATTATTAATTTCATTTAAAGATCATTTTTCATAAAACTAAAGGTAGGAAAAGCACTCATTAAAACATTTTATTTAAACGCTATTGATGCCTGAAATTACTCTTTGAGCCTTAGGATTAATCTCAAGAACAACATCTTTTTGGCTTCGTTTCTGGGGACAAAGAAATGAAATCATTTTCCCCGGGAGAATGACAAGGTAAATTTTGGTCTTTGATGGTGAACAAAGATTGAATGCGTAAGTTAGGATTATTTTATTTTTCACCTAGAAACTCCATCGTAGATAAAACTGGCATTCATTTGAAGCAATACCAGGAAAAACCTAGACAAAAAGTAGACTACACCAGTGTCAGATCCCAAAAAATTGTTGAAACCAAAGGGATATCTGAGATAGCCTGTTGCATCAGCAGGTAAGGTATATCAACCTAGAGTTACATAAGCTAATGTTAAGGTTCACGTTGAATAAATAACCCCTGAAGAAAGTTTTAAACAAATTCATTCTGCAGAGGCATCAACTAGTAAACATGAGGTTAAACTCGAAAATCCAGAGGTAATCCTTCTCGATATAAAAGTTGAGATTGACCTGACAGATACTTTTACCAGTGATAACAAATGATTCCTTTTGATCCCCTCTATCATTGACACTCTGTCAGTTCTCTCCTTTCCCGAGGTAAAGGTTTTTGTTTCCTGAAACCCCGAAGAGTACTTCCTCTACCCAGATTCACCCCCTATCGCCTCTCCTATATATACATCCAGTAGACCTAACGAACCTAGCTCAAGTTTCCCTTTTCCTCCTCATCTATATCTTTCATCTCTTCGCGATATTTTTCCTGAACTTCATTTGCAACACCCCGAAGTGGTCGAAAGTTCAATAGTTCAGTCTTTCGAAGTTTTTGAAAATCTCATTTTTATCCCCCAAAGTCTGTCTCCTAGAATTTCAATGGTCGATGTTGGTGGTGTTGGAGGTGCAAGAGCGAGTGGACAAGCTCAACCCCCTAGAATCTTTTCCAAGGTATCTGCTAGATATGCTCCTTTGTTCCTTCATGTTGTCTTGCACGATTTACTCGAAAATTACATGAAGAACCTCCCCAAATTCATGGGAGAAGGATATCTAACCGCCACAAAACATATAGCCTTTTTAGATCAGTTTGTTGATATCCTTGGCATCGAGCACGAAGACATTTACTCAAGACTGTTAGTATAAACCTTTGAAGGACAAGTGAGGACTTGATTCAGAGGACTCCCAGTAGGTTCCATACGATCATATGATGACCTAGAAAATGCCTTCCTAAGAAACTGGGGTGAGAAAAAGGATCATCTTTATTATTCAACCAAATTTGGGGCTTTGATAAAGAAGACTTATGAATCAGTCCTTGAATTTATCCAGAGGTTCAACAAGTTGTATCATAAAATCCCAGCCAAAGTCAAACCTTCTCAACCATCTACAAAAGTAAATTTTGCAAGGGATTTTGATCTCGACTTTGCTCTACTTTTAAGAGAAAGGAGATCTACCACTTTATTAGGAATGCAAGATGATGTAAATAAATTAAATCCAATATGATGGAATCCGGGAAATCAAAAACTAAGGTTGAGATGGGAACGAGAGAACCTAGGTGTTTCAAAGAACAGGCAAGACCCTCTAGATCTGGGAAGTCCACAGAGGAAAAAATGGATGAGATGGCCAAGATTATTAAATATGTATCAAACAAAATTTCCAGGATGGAGTTATATCAAGCTAAACCTGATCCATATAGTAGGAATCAGTTCAAGAGAAACCTTAACCATCAGATACAACAAAGAGAAGTAAACAATGAAGATCAAAATATCCAAGCTCTGTTTAAAACTGAAATTTTCATGCAGAGGGATGAAATGCAAGATTATGAGGAGTTAAAAGAAGATCTAAAAAACCTTAGTGATGATGATATTGAGCCAAACTTAACCAGGCAGGATTATGAGAAATATTTAGACCTAGAATCCTTGTTTGATAATGAGGAAGACATAAAAAATATGGGGGACTCTACTTATTGAGGTCTCGCTGACTCAATAATGGCCGAACTCCAACATGAGTATGATTTAATCCCCAGAGAGAAAAATTCTAAAACTGTTCCACCAAAAAAGATGTTACCATGAAGTAAAGTGAATGAGGCATCAGTTTCCAAATGATCAAATGAAACACAAGTTTCCCGAACAAAGCAACCTGAAACAAAAATAGTGCAAACCAAGAAGATGGAAAATACAAAAGAAGAAGTTCAAACCAAGGAAACTAAGAAAACAATTGGGGATTTCAATTTATAAAATGAACTTAATAAAATTAAAAGCCCAATGCCTCTGGCTGAACTTGCAAAAAGATCGATTTGTAAAAATTGAATTGCTAAAGTGATAAATTTTTCTGATGTTGAATGTCAAGTTGACGTTATTAATCTGCAAGATGAAAAACCTACAATCATGTTCGGTCCACACATTTAAAAAAATAAGGATTATGTTGATCCATTCTATATTACACTAACTGTACTCGACCATTTACTGCACAACTGCATGTTAGACTTAGGGGCCTCTCATAATTTAATGCCACATGGAAAAATTAGGCCTCAAAATTACCAGACCTCATCAAGACTTGTACTCATTTGATTCTAGAAAGGTTAAGTGTCTAGGTATGATTAAAGATTTGGTAGTAAATATTTCTTAGATCCCTGTGAAAAGTATCCTTATGGATGTGGTTTTTTCTAATGTTCCTATCAAATACGACATGCTTCTATCTAGGTCTTGGGGTGCCAAGTTAGGAGGTTCGGTTCAACTAGACATGACTTATGCTACAATCCCAATTTTTGGTGGGAAATTCATCCGACTGTATAGAGAAACTAGACTGGTGTATATTGTAAGTGACCCTCAAAACCCAAATAATTACCCAGACTATGTTGTTGATCAGGACTTAGGAAATTGTATATTATCTATAGATGACGATTTTGAGGAACGTACATAAGAAGAAGAAAAAAACTATAAATGACAAAGAAAAATGTAAATGTTAGAGAAGGAATGTGGAAAATATTCTTTGATGGTGCCTCTTCCAGCGAAGGAGTAGGAGATAGGGTTTTATTCGTTGCACCAGGTGATGAGTATGGTATTCCATTCTCTTACATATTACAATGGGAGGTCGATTATACGAATAATGTTTGCGAATATGAAGCTCTAGTTTTAGGATTAGAAGCTGCAAGGAAGTTAAAAATTGAACATCTGATAGTTTATGTTGATGCAAAGATTATTGTAAAGTGGGTAAAACAACAATATCAAGATAAGCATCCATGTTTGAGATCATATAGGAATTGTGCATAGGATCTTATAGAGAACTTCTTCTTGTCCTTTACTATTCACTCTATTCCCAAGATGGAGAATCAACAAGTTGATTCCTTGGCCAAGGTTGTTACGACCTTCATACCGCCTACTTTCTTGAAACTGAAATATCACATCGAGATGAGACATAGACCTTCGATATTGAACAATGTTCAACACTGGAAAGTGTTTGAAGATGAAGAACAAATCAAACAGTTCCTAGAAATGATTGATGAGTTTTTTGAAACTCACATAGTTCAGGAAAACTAGAATGATCCTTCTTGGATTATGCAGAAAGGGGAAAACCCAAAGAAATTCCAAGATAAGATTTCAAATCACCACATGCTCTTGCTTAAGAACAATCAGATTCCTAGAGGCATGATCCCCTTAGTAAGGTTGTTTGACCAGGATGACATACCTTTAAAGTCTACCTTACGACCTCAAACTGGACAAGTTGAACACTGTAATGTAGAAACTAATGAAGATCCCAAAATGGTCAAAATATCAAAATACCTTCTGGCCCAAATGAAGAGCAAGTACGTTGAGTTGCTTAGGCAATACAAAGATGTTTTTGCATGGTCTTATGATGATCTAAAAACTTATGATACCTATGTTATTGAACATAAGATTCCTTTAATATATGGTATTAAACCTTTCAGGCAGAAGCTCAGGAAAATAAACCCCATTCTCCTACCAGTAATAGAAAGGGAATTTAAGAAATTCCTTGATGCAAAAATCATCATTCCACTCAGATACTCTAAATGGGTAGAAAATTTGGTCCCCATTAGAAAGAAAAATGGTAAAATAAGACTCTGTGTTGATTTCAAAAAATTAAACCGGTCGTCCCTTAAAGATAACTACCCACTCCCAAAGATGGATCATGTTCTAGATAAGGTGGTAGGGGATAATAGGATTTCCATGATTGATGGTTTTTCTGGATATAATCAGATCTTCGTTCATGAAGACGACAGAGAAAAGACTGAGTTTACCACTCCATGGGGAACCTTTATGTATGATAAAATTCCCTTTGGTTTGATGAATGCAGGAGCTACTTTTTCAGAGAGTGATGGATATCGCGTTCGTCGGTGAGAGAGATAAATTTGTTGTTATTTATCTAGATTATTTGATGATTTTTTCTAAATTTGATGCAGAACATTTGTTGCACCTCAGACAGACCTTCGAAAAATGCAGAAAGTTCGGTTTGTCTCTTAATCCCAAGAAATCACATTTTTCTATGCAAGAAGGTAATCTTTTGGTCCATATAGTGTCAAAAGAAGGAATCAAGGTTGAACCTAAGCGAGTTGAGGCTATTGACATGATTAATATCCCTAGGAACAGGAAATAAATTCAATCTTTTTAGGAAAGATCAATTTTTTGAGAAGATTTATTCCCAACTTTACTGAAATAATCAAAATGATTACAAATATGTTGAAGAAGGACAACGAAGTGAAGTGGACTGCAAAAGATAACGAATCTTTTGAGAGTGTCAAGAAAGCTATAGGGGAAGCACCAGTACTAGAAAGTTTGGACTATACAAAGGAATTCTTAATCTTCTTATTCACCTCTGAACATATTGTTGTAGTGATACTCTTGCAAAAGAACGAAGAAGGATTCGAACAACCAATAGCCTTCTTCACCAAAAGCCTTAGGGATGCAGAATTAATATACGATATACTTGAGAAGCATTCTTATGTAATGGTGAAGGATCTCAAGGCCTTCAGAACATATGTATTGCATTCCAAAATAATCGCTTGCGTGCCAAAAAATGTTATCAAAGACATCTTGGTTTAGCCAGACAGTGATGGAAGAAGAGGTCGATGGTTGGCTAAAATTCAAGAGTTTGGTCTAGAACTGAAACCGACCAATATAATCAAAGGTCAAGGCATGGAGAAGCTATTAGATGAATCAAATTTCATATCCCTCGAAATAAATAACCTCGAATCACATGAAACTCTCCTGGATATAGAGGAAATTGATGTTCAGGCACCTACGATTTGAATTGAAGATAAGGTTTCTTCCTCTACCTAATATCATGATATTGTTACATACATCCTTATTCTTCAATGCCCAAATGGAATGATCTCATCTAAAGAAAGAAATTTGAAGCTACATGCAATTAAATATTGTATTATTGATGGCCAATTGTACTGGAAAGACACTCTAGGCCTCTTGTTATGTTTTCTAACAAAATCTAAAATATAAGGCATCATTGAGGAATTCCATGAAGGAGTGTGTGGAGAGTATCATGCCTGGAGAGCAACAAGTTACAAGATTTTAAGGGATGGATATTATTGGAAAAAATTATTTATTGATGTGAATGCACGGGTCAGATCCTGCAATTTGTGCCAAATGTTCACTGGTAAACAAACACTCCTTGCCCTACCACTAATCCCAGTAAAAATTGAAGCTCCTTTTCAACAATGGGTCCTGGACTTCATCAGATAAATCCATCCACAATCAAGTGCTCAACATATATGGATTATGACCGCTACCGATTACTTCACAAAATGTGTTGAATCCATTCCAATGTGAAATGATACAGATTCGCTAGTAATAAACTTCCTGGAATAAAACATTCTATCGAGATTTGGTTGTCCTCAGAAAATAGTCATTGAAAACACTCAAGATTTTAAGTCCATGGAAATGATCAATTTCTGTCAGAAGTAAAATATTGTTTTAGGTCATTTTACAACCTATTATCCTTAGGGAAATGGATTGGTTGAATCATTTAACAAGAGCCTGATGACTATAATAAAAAATGTGTTGACAAAAAATAAAAAAAGCTTGGCACATCCACCTAAAGTATTCCCTATGGGTGAACCAAATCGGCACCAAGAAATAGATACGTATGCCCCCTTTTCAATTGGTTTATGGTACTGACATTGTCCTTCCTATCAATATCTCTCTTCCTATGATGAAACTATGACAGGATGCAAATGAAGATCCAAACGACGTTACAAGAAGGATGAACCAAATCATTGAAGTTCAGAATAATAGGGTGGAAGTAGATGATAAACTTCAAAAGTACCAGGATCATATGACGACCCTTTTCGATAAAAAAGCTAAAGACAGGGAGTTTCTTTCTGGCAATCTAGTTTTAAAGTGGGATGATAGAAAAGAAGATGCAGGGGAAAATGGCAAGTTCGATCATCTCTGGTTCAGACCATTCAAGATTGCAGCTACTAAGGGAAAAAACTCTTTCTTACTATAAAATCTTGATGGAGAAATCCTTGACGCTCCTATCAATGGGAGTTACTTAAAACATTTCATGTAGTAGTCATATTTCAGATTCGCATTGTATATATCAATTTGGATTGACATTCGGTTTCTTTTTCAAATTGCAATTTTTCTTTTATTTTGTAAATTATCCAAGTCATTTTATCGTTTGTTGTAAATAAACCATGTTTACTTGACATCATCAAAACATAATATAAAAACATCTGTATCACATATCATCTCTATTCTGCGGAATTTTCTGACATTTCACATTTCATTCCTGTGCAGAATACATTTGGTTAAACAAGAGATAAAAATGCATCAGAACCACACACTCATTTTTCCAAACACTCAATTTTCTCTCAGAACAGGTGATGAATTAACGATCTTCCTGATTGAAAGTTCAAAGGGAAAACGAGGTATGAGTTCCTACCTTTCTAGTTCAAATAAGATTTTTCAAGGAATTCTTTGAAACAAATGGGAAGGAATTTTCACTCATAATAATAGTGTCACCCAACCTAAAAATCAGAGAAGTATAAAATTACAGCTATAAGGGATACTGATAAATTTTAAAACCATCTCTGAATCAAAAATAAAATAATAATAAACAAGCTGGAAGGAATGTTGAATTAGATACACAACTTATGTGGGATTGGGATTTTTGTGTCGGGTCTTATGAATCCTCAATTGGTTGCTTTTTATTATCTTCGAGTTCTTACCCACTTCAGATTTCTTTTATTGTTCCTTCATCTTCATAAAACAAAAGAAGCTCACCTTGACTGCGAAAACTCAAAAACATATTTTCAAAATAAGGTTAGGAAAAAATCTTTATCCTCCTTTGATTTCAATTGAAAAAAGTATGTCTAGGCTAATCCTAATAATTTTAACTCTTTTATCAGACTTTAAATTGACTAATTCTCTCAAGGTTGATCACTGAAAAATTAATATTCCCATAAATTTCTCCCCTATAGGCGAAGGTGTATTGAAAATTGGAATAGAGTTAGTTTCAGAGTATTCCCAAAATTGTTGACAGACCTTCTTTTCAAAAAAGTTAAAAAGATATCATCCTTTGTATGATACATACAGATTGATTTCCCCTACTTCAAATGCTAAAATACAATACAAATCGTGAAGGGAAATTCATAATTTGATTGCCCCCATCTAGTCCAAAAGAGACGATGAAAGGAAATTCATATAATGATTTCCCTCATCTCAACAAAGTACAAAAGTATTGATTGAAGTGATGAAAGTAAATTCAATGGGAGCAGTGGAAAACCTCATCGTGGTACTGAACAAGATCACTAGCATTGAAGCAATGTCTATGATATCTGCAAGGATGTCATACATATCCATATAGCATATTGTGTCTTCTAGTTCTCTTTCTGGTGATATTTACACTCATAACCAACTAGGGACTCCCTAAAATAAATTGTTACATATTCGTAACCTTGATCCAAATGAAGTCAGTTCAAATCTAATATTTCAGTTAAAGCTATTTTCATTATCTTAAACAATTCTAAAATAATTTTTAAGAAAAGGAAATTTTAATAGCTTGACTTAAGAGAAATTAACTGAATATGTTTCGGAGGTTCTCAAGATTTGGTTAAGATCGTTCTTCTATGAATGATTAATTCTTGATTAAAATTAGAAAATATTTTTCAAAAATCAATAATGACTCCATTTACCCAATAAAGGCACTTGGTCTATTGTTCTTTCAAACTTCACAGGGAGCCATAATCCCCAAATGGAGCCTATGTTAGAACACACAATTTTGAACTTTTGAGTTTATAGTTTTTGCCTTCTTAAGAATAAAATTCTACACAAAGTGGCCTTTTAATTTTAAATCAAATTCATTGGTTTTCATTTAATAATAAATCACATACATTATCCGTCATTGATGATTCCCCTTATTTTGATCAATCGATCCTAATAACCTTCATAGTTCTAGAGCCACCCGAGTTTTAAAGAATAAATCCCTAACGGTCGCTTCGAAGCCCCGCGCTTTGGATTTTCCCATAAGTCTAAATGATAAAAACTTTGAAGCCTTGAAACCTTAAAACAGGAGTCCACAATAAACCCTAAAGAACTCACGAACATGATTCAGAGGACATGTGTCTTTTAAATCTTTTTTCAGCTGACACGTTGCACTTATTTTTGAAGTTTCCATTAGATGATTCACATGCTCTCGGGTGATACATGTCGCCTATCTCTTCTTGACACATCATCTAGAATGATTCCATTCCTACCATGTCACTCCAGGAGAGTACCCTTCATGAGTTTAACAAAGAGTGAGTTCAAAAATCACCGAAGTTTCAAATGTCAAATCATTGGACATTATAAAGAGTAAAAAGAAATTAATGAAACATCTAATAACATAAGTTAAACTTGATTAATTAAGACTAAAGGAATATTAGTCGTAATTATTTACTTCGCGGTGTTGGATTTTGGGGAACCTCTCTTGTGCTATTTTTAAAACCCTCGAAGTCCGAACTTCTGAAACACTCGAATTTAATTCAACATTTTAAAACGCGGTTAATTAATTTTTAAAAGAGATTATTCAAATATTAACTACTCCGTGGATTCGGGATTCAGGATATTTCCACCTTGTCATATTCAAAGCTTCCTGAACGCGAACCATTGAAGTATCAATGGCATTTATGATCGATTAAAGGTAATGATTTCGAACGAGTATTGTGGATTTCCAAGTATTCAATTCCATTGAGGGTTATAAATTCCTTATCAGTGAGTCTATATGAAAATCAATAATCTCTTGTTTGAATAAAAACACTTCAATTTCAAAATCATTTTCACCTTTCAAAATTAATAGTTTTATTTATTGAAAAACTCACGGATTTTCCCTGTAACAGGTAACCTCACTTTGTTTCCTTATAGATTATGGCACCATGGAAAATGGAAAAAATCTTGATGTAGCAGGCGAAGATTCAAACCCGAATGCATAAATTCTGTCGGACACTACTCCGCGAGCCACGGACACCAGTAAAACTTGGACAAAAGTTTTTGAGATCCTGGAACATGAAATCATCAACTGTCTAGAAGACTCCGCCAAAGAAGAAGATGACTCTTATGCAACTAATCTTAGACACATAGCACAATCAAAGTTGCACAAGGTAGTTGCATGGTTGAGAATCATGCCTTACAACGATATGATAATATGGGCCTTGGAATATGTTGACGTCCAGAACATAAGCATCATCAACCATGAGCAGGTTTCCATTAACTCTTTCCAAATGGAACATATTCAAGTAATGTATAAAATCTCTCCTACCCCTAAATATACTTAAAATTCTACATTCATTCCAGATTTTGAGAGAAAAGAATGTGTCCAATAGGCCAGGAGCGGTCATGATATAATCAGGACCTAGTGGAGACATCCGGAAAAATTCAGAACCGACACTCATGGTACATATGCCATGATGTATTTAGACACTCATATGGTGTATGTAGACATTATGCTCTATCGTTTATTCGGTAAAAATATCCCTACGCATTTCTCGATGGAATGTGTATCCATCATGAAAGCGGTAGTTGAGGGTTACACTTTCAATTGGGCCAAAATGTTGTCAGATAATTTGGCCAAGGAAATCGTCGATTATAAAATAGTGAAATCAAAAGGGAAGCCTGCCCCTTTCTACATGTCTGCATATGTTATGTATGTCTTCTGCTTCATGACCCCTTTTCCATTGATGAACTAGAGTTGGACCCCGGCCAGTTCTGAGCCTATTCATTTTTATCACTCCAAGTTATGGGAGGCAAAATCTAAGGATTTCTTTAATGAAATATGCCACAATGTCGTAGTTCCTATTCACATAGCCATTTATGGTCACCTGCCTCCTCAGATTTCATAGAGGATTATGGGAAACCTAGGCAAGCTCGTAGATTGGTTCATTAAGGATAATTTCTCCTACATCATATTTTTTTGTTGCTCGTTTCCCCCTCATGCTCTCTCACAATTTTTACCTGACAATACCAAACAGTGGTGGGAGGTATCAGCAAGGAGCTGAAAGCAACTCAGAAAAAGGTATGGCTTACTTTCCCCATTCAAGTTGGCATGTTTACATTATTAGATTTTGGCCACTCTAAAGTTGAGGTCGCGATTCTGGAGGATATTAAATTGGTTGATATTGAGTTCAAAAAACATGAGCCACTTTTGGCTCAATTCAACATGAAGTAGTACATGCATGAGAATTCCCTGTATGATGAAATATTCAGGGGAGTTAGGTCTTATGAGGAAGTCCAAAACAGATTCCTAACCCTACCCCCAAACCAACAACATGGTTTACTTAGATTTCATAAACACTGGTAGAACAATATGCCAAAGATACTACAGGGAGATTCAATAGCCATGCCTCCTCCACAGGAAGCTAAGTCTACAGGATTTTAGTTGAGATCCTCCACTAAACCCAAAGTCGAAAATGTCCCCAAACACCCAGAGGTACTATTTTAGGAGATAAGAACATCACTATCATGACTAAATGATCCACAGGTGATAGAAAGGTTTGAGGCCTTCATGAATCCAGGACAAATTGTCTCTCATTCAACACCATCAACTCCTGTTGGCACCCCCAATACAATAGGTCAGTAGAATTCCACTAAAATTCCCTCTCCCTTCACGTCATTAACCCCTCTATAGACCAACTTCGGAAATCCTAATTCCAAAATCACTTTTGTGAGTGGTATTTATCCCATATTTCCCAAAGAGATGCCTCCCTCAGATTTCTTTTTCAGTAAGAAAAAAAAATCCATCGTGAAAAGAGAATCTCACCAAAAGGATGGAGTGATAACTAAAAGGAAAAGACTGGTGTATGACAGAAATGACCAGGACGGTCTAATATTTGCAAAGGAAGTTGCAGGTTCGGTAGTTGATTTTTCCATTGTGAATTAATGGTCGGTGGACAATTTGATTGAACAAATATGACAAAAATGCCTATTGGTAGAGCACTTGTAAAATTAGATATATGCCATAGAGCAGACTATCATAAACATAATGAACTAGGATTTTGAGTAAATCAGGGCTAGCGATTGGCAACAAATTAAACATCTTCAGGATAACCTCGATCTTCTCCACTAGAGTTCGCATACTAGCCAAGTTCTAGTCACTTAGCGTGATGAGTTGATAGAAAAGTTGCAAGCCAAATTAACCCTAACCGAAGGTACATCGATAGACATCTCGGCCTTCAAAACTCAAGTGTTGGAAATCAATGAGAAGATAGAAGTTGACCAGCAGTGTTCGACAACACATGTATTCCAATAGAGGACAAACACCTTCAGTAACCACTCACATAACTAGATCAAAGATCAACACACCGATGTTTTCATGTGGTAAAACCCCTACGGGGAAACATCCACAACCCCAGCCAACGCGGCCACTTGGAGCAGTTTATTAATGCAAAGAAAAATATTATAGAGAGATTTTATAAGAGATTTTCTCACAATCGATCATCGACAAATGACCCTCCATGCTCTTTAAATAGAGATCATGGAACAATTGGGTGTTAAGCCATAGATCAATGGTCATTAAGATTGAGGAGAGTATGAACCATCAGATCACACTATGTCGAGAACATATCATGACTATCGGATTTCCTAACTACAAATGCATACTAAAGAAACACACTAAGAAGCACACTTTTACCTAACGACACATTAGACCAAGTAGATCTTAACTAACTCCTAAGTGTCTAAATATCCTAACATCCCCCCTTAAGAACAACTTGGGTTAGGATTGAATTATTTACAATAGTGACACAATAGGAGAAGGAAGGAGGCATTAGAGCCTATCCCCCCTTAATGAAAACTTCTTGAACTCCTAACATAGATTGAAGTTAGGAAAACTTCGCTTCTGTAAGAGACTTTGTGAAAATGTCTGCAACTTGATCTTCTGTAGGACAAAAGAGAACTTCAATAAATTGATCATGAATGAGCTTTCTGATGAAGTGCATGTGGAGCTTGATGTGCTTGCTACGTTGATGTTGAACTTGGTCTTTAGTGAGCTTGATGGCACTTTGATTTTCGCACCAAAGGCTGGTTGGATGTTGTTGCTGGAATCCAAACTCTGAAAGGATCTGTCAAATCCATAAGGCTTCATGAATTTCTCAGTACTCTTCTTCTGCTGAAGAAAGTGCAATAGCCTATTGTTTCTTATAGGCCCAAGTGACATGTCCTGAACCAAGGCTGAAAACATAACCTGTAGTAGACTTCTAATCATCAGGGTTTCTATCCCAATCTGAATGAATGAAACCAACCAATAAAGGATTCCCCCTTGAACTGTAATGTATCCCGAACTAAACTGTTCCAAAGACATAGTGAAGTATCCTTTTAGCTTCTTTCCAATGGCTTTCATGGGGTGTTTTCATATAGCGGGAAATAAGACCAACAACAAACGGAATATTAGGATAGGTATCATTCAATAATAAGAGGCTACCAACTAACTGACGATACAGGGTGGCATCAACTTTGGGAGAAGTACATGTGGCAGTAAGCTTGACTCCAGACTGGAAGGGAGAAGCGGTTGGTTTACAATCATCCATGTAAAAGCGACAAAGAAGGTCACAAGAATACTTAGATTGGGAAAGACAAATTCCTTAAGTGGTTTGCAAAACTTGGAGGCCAAGGAAGTAGTGCAAAAATCCTAAGTCTATCATTTCAAATTTATTCTTAAGGTTGGTTTTCACATGGTTTAAAAGTTTTGAGTCACTACCAGTAAGGATAAGGTCATCAACATAAAGGACAAGGATTATGTCACTACCAAGAAGCGATAAGGTCATCAACATAAAGGACAAGGATTATGATATGGCTCTACTCTCTTGGTATAGACATTAGACTCTAATGGCATCTAGAGAATCCAAAGGCAATAAGAAAGCTATCCATTTTGGCATACCAAGATCGGGGAACTTGCTTGATTCCATAAAGAAATTTCTTTATGAGAAAAACAAGGCTAGAGTCATTCTAGACATAGCCGTGAGGTTGTTCCATGAAGATTTCTTCATGCAAAAATATCCATGCAAGAAGGCATATTCAACATCCATCCGATGGACCTCCCATTTATGTGAGGCAACAAGGAAAGAACAAGGTGGATGGAATTCATTTTGGCTACAGGGGAAAAGGTTTCATGATAGTCAATTCCTTCAACTTGGGAAAATCCTTTGGCAACTAAACGAGCCTTGTCTCTTTCAACACTTCCATGTGATGCATACTTAGTTCTGTAGACCCATTTACATCTGACAAGTTTTATTCCTTTTGGAAGAGGTACAATATCCCAAGTATTGTTTTCCATTAAAGAACGATACTCTTCAATCATTGTTGTATCCCAATCTGGATGCCTTGAAGCTTCTGCAAGTGTCTTTGGATCATGAGTTTCTGAAACTTGAGCCAAAAGAGAAGAGGCTCGCTGGAACTGTGAACGTGTACGACGTTGATCTGAAGGATCACCAACAATATCACTAGCTGCTTCTCATGTTGAATGGACCCATCTAGGAAGCGATGGAACTGGTGTTGGTTCAGGTTCAAAGGAATCATTTGGAGTAGGGTGAGCAGGCAGAGGTGGATTTTTAGCCTCATTGCCATCATCTGAAGAAGAAACCAGATCAGAAGAAGGCACAAACGTCGAATATGGATCGCAAGCCGAAGAAGGCACAACCGTCAAATTAGGCTCACAGGCCAAAGAAAGCACAAACATCGAATTAGGCGCACAAGCTAAGAGATTTTCATCAAATTTAAAATCTCTTCTAATAATAATTCCATTACAATGTGATTGAAGAAGTTTGTAACCTTTGACATATTCAAAATAAACAACAAATATACACTTCTCACTTTTAGGTTGTAATGCTTTCCTTTTCTCATCAGGAATGTGATCACATGCTATATTGCCAAATACACGAAAGTGACTTACATCTCGTTTAATTTTAGTCCAAGCTTCTTCTGGTGTTATATTTTTAAGAGCCTTCATGGGAGTGTGATTTACTATGTAATTTGAATAGTTGATGGCTTCCTCCCAACTCTTTAGACTTAATCCTATGACCCTTAGATTGGATCATACAATTAGCCATTTCTTTTAATGTGCGGTTCTTTCTCTCAGCAACACCATTTTGTTGTGGTGTATATGGAACAGTGTGTTGCATTTCGATTCCCTGTGTAGTGCAGTAATTTGTAAAATTATTGTTCACATATTCGCCTCCATTATTTGTTCTTAACCTTTGAATTTGATGTCAAGATTGCTTTTCTACAAGGGCCTTGTAGGCCAAAAACTTGTCAAAAAATTTGCTCTTAAGTTTTAAGAAGTAAACCCAAGTACGTCTAGAAAAGTCATCTATGAAAGTTAAGAAATACTTTCACCCTGAAAAAGAAGGAGAAGAAAGTGGACCACACAAATCACTGTGAACAAGCTGCAAAGGACCCGAGGCATGCCAAGAGGCACATTTTTCAAAATTGTCCCGATGATGTTTGTCGAGAAAAAAATAGGCAAAACCACCATCTCTGCATGAAACAAGAGGAAGACTAGTCACCATCTATCGATTATATAGTTGTTGCAATGAGATATAGTTTAGATAACCAAACCGCTCATGCCAAAGTTTTCTCAAGTCATCGCTATGAGAAACAAAAACTGATGAAAAAGATGATGACCCAAAGTTGTCAAACTTGTACAACCTGGTAATATCATCAACAATTCCAGTTGCAAGAACATGATTAAGATCTTTTATATCCTTGATTACAACTTGGTGAGGTGAAAACCCTACGGTTTTACCTTCACCTAAATGAGTGATTTGATATATTGATAGAAGGTTACAAGAAATACTTGGAACACATAATACATCATTGAAATGGCCATTTTCTACTTGTATTGTTCTAGATCCTTCAACACTAAGATATCTATCATGACCAACAAATATTTTCTTGGTGTTACATTCATTTAGAGTAGAAAATATGTCTCTATCCTTAGCCATATGATAAGATGCTCCAGAATCAATAAGACACTTATCAGAAGTAGAAGTAGAAGGTGTATTGAAGGAGAAACCAGAAGCAGAAAGTGCATGTCCATGAGAAGAAGAAGAAGAAGTAGGATCAATATTGATGTTGTGTTTCTTCATCGCTCCTTCTAAAGCTGCCATCTTATTGAAACATTTGGACTCATCATGACCATTTTTATCACAAAAGTTGTAATGTTTGTCCGTCTTCTTATTTTTATATTTTGTTCCTTTGTCTCCATTCGGAGAAAAAACTGTTTGAGTGGGTTTGGGACCCTTATATTGCTTGTTGTTGTGGTGAGGATGTTACTTCTTGGGATTATTGGGTTTATCTTTCTGCTGGGAAACTAAGGCTTTGTTGGAGGTACCTACAGTGTTGATCACTCCAAGTTGTACAACCTTATCTTCCTATCCAATCAAAGTAGGAAAAAAGGAATCAAGAGTGGGTTTTTCATAAAATTTCCCTAGAGCCTCTCTCATGGCATAAAATGTAGATACAAACACAGAATATGCACTATCTAGCTTAGAAAGAATAAGATAGATGCAACACTCTTCCTCCATTTTTATCTTACATTCTTCACATAAAATTCTAAGTGTTTTAAACCTAGATAGATAGTCTCCAAAGAAAGAAAAATCACTTGGACTTGTTGGCAGCCAATTCAATTTTTGCCATTGCCCTATACGCTTCCTACACCTACGTCTTCTGAAATTTAAATCATCGTCTCATTTTCCAAATAGACGATATTTTCATTTCTTGCGACATTTACAAATTGGTCTTCATTTGGTTTTCACGACTGCAAGCGTGAAAAATCCTCCATCCTTTTTTGAACTGTCATAATCTTTGCATTGGTATTTTGAATGGCACTTACCTCTGGTTTATCACTAAGTGGCTAAAAGGATTTTCGAACT
>SNQJ01S0003485.1:2095-18434 GCA_010110895.2 Picea sitchensis
AGTGGATTTCGGACCCCCCTTGCCATTCTTCCTTTAAGAGGGGGGGGGTCCGGAATAGCGTGGCGTGTGAAGTGGGGCCCCTCCCTGTTACTATGACCACTATGTCATGTTTCCCTCTTGCCACCTATACTACACCTAACCATGCGATGGGGATTGTTCTCTTTGGTGGTTCTCTACTGGTGTGGAGGTTTATTCCTATTGGCCATTCGTTGACCCCATGGGCATTCCTCCCTGTGGGACGCTCGATAGCCCTGCCGGAGATTTGATGGATGTAGAGTCTAATGTTTGGGCATTACTGTAGTGCCAAAGCACGAAACACAAATAGACACCGCGTCCAAACTGGACCGTTATCCTGACCCGCGATCACGTGAGGGCGGAGAAGAAAAGAGATAGAGCCAGCTTATGCTGGGCCTCCTTAGATATTTAGGAGTTCGAATCCGACAGAGGACCGGAAAATTTTGATTTAGGTAGCGGGTATGTTACAGCTAGGTTAAATTGCATTATCACAACTGAAGTGGTGCAATGTGTTATTATTAATGCATCAATGCTACCGTGATATTGGAGCATCGACATATTATTCAGTGGTGCATTGTAAAGGATAGAGCACCAAGAACATGGCGTCCAATGAAACACCCCACTATGCCAAGTTGGTTATAGATGTGTCCCGATGCGGTTTTGTAAACAACATCTGTGCATTTGGTTAAAATGGTTTCATTGCTTCATTAAATTTTATATATCGTTAAGTTAGCACTGTGCTTAATTCAGTGAAATGTATCGGTGCGGGGATAAACCAATTATGTGCTGGTTGTGGGGAGTTACAAATGACACATCACTTTGTTCTTAAAATTTATCGTGGTGCTCTTCCTTGAATGACACTGATGCATATGTTTATAGTAAATGCATCCGAGGTAGTTCTTATTGTGAATTTAACACAGGACACATCGCATAGGGGTGAGACAAAGTGTTTAGGTGCACCATGCAGAATTGGAAAAAACATGAAAATATGTCAAATTTTAGCTAAATTAAATTTTTAATTGGATGAAAATGAAAATAGGAAGGTAATAAACTATCTACATGGCCTCTTATGTCTCGAGGAGGCATGGTTTCACTGTTGAGAGGAAATGAAAATTCATGGTAATTTCCAAAATTGGGAAATGTGTGGAATCTACCAATGGAGCTATCCAAGTCGTTGTAGAGCACTGGAAACATGGCGTGTTTGGAAGGAGGGTGAGAATCAGTTCTTTCTTGAGAGTTTGGAAGCACATGATGCACTATAACAATGAAAATCGGCTTGGTAATTTTTTTAATTTACCCTACCACAGTGGGATTGATGATAGAGATGTACAATGGTGTGTAGTGTTCAAAAACACTGGTGCACTTTATTCGGTGCATGTTACTTTTATTATAATGTCTGATGGTTCTTTTGAACATTTAAGCACTAGTGATTTATTGTTTATGTATGCACTGGTGTGTATCTAACTTAAAGGTGCACTAATAAAAAAAACCTCCACAAAAACCTCCTACCACCCACCTCCACCATAAACAAGGAAACGATATATTTTTTGAGGAGATTTCATAAAAAACATTCACAAGAAGGTGTTATCCTTGTAGTGTATGGAAGGCCTTATCAATCCTAGTGTTGGAGCATTCATTAATCTATAAGGATTTTTCATGTTCAAGATGAATTTTTATTGAGAAGTAGAAATTCCTAATGACTAAGGTGTTTAGGACAATAGATTTTTTTGTAGGGATCCTGGACCCCATTCTAGAGAAAAACACAATTCCCTAATCCTTTGTCTCATGATAGATGTTATTATCTTTACATAGATGCTTGTTTATATATTTATGTAGAGATACATAATCTCAATGTGATGAGGTAGGCATACCCATACTTGTCGAGGTAATTCATAAATACAATAGTGAGACAATGAAGAGGTCTCAAATACAATATGGTGCTAGCAAAACATGGCTAGAGAACATCAAAATGATATAAGCAGTCCCATGTACATATATTGANGGTAATAAACTATCTACATGGCCTCTTATGTCTCGAGGAGGCATGGTTTCACTGTTGAGAGGAAATGAAAATTCATGGTAATTTCCAAAATTGGGAAATGTGTGGAATCTACCAATGGAGCTATCCAAGTCGTTGTAGAGCACTGGAAACATGGCGTGTTTGGAAGGAGGGTGAGAATCAGTTCTTTCTTGAGAGTTTGGAAGCACATGATGCACTATAACAATGAAAATCGGCTTGGTAATTTTTTTAATTTACCCTACCACAGTGGGATTGATGATAGAGATGTACAATGGTGTGTAGTGTTCAAAAACACTGGTGCACTTTATTCGGTGCATGTTACTTTTATTATAATGTCTGATGGTTCTTTTGAACATTTAAGCACTAGTGATTTATTGTTTATGTATGCACTGGTGTGTATCTAACTTAAAGGTGCACTAATAAAAAAAACCTCCACAAAAACCTCCTACCACCCACCTCCACCATAAACAAGGAAACGATATATTTTTTGAGGAGATTTCATAAAAAACATTCACAAGAAGGTGTTATCCTTGTAGTGTATGGAAGGCCTTATCAATCCTAGTGTTGGAGCATTCATTAATCTATAAGGATTTTTCATGTTCAAGATGAATTTTTATTGAGAAGTAGAAATTCCTAATGACTAAGGTGTTTAGGACAATAGATTTTTTTGTAGGGATCCTGGACCCCATTCTAGAGAAAAACACAATTCCCTAATCCTTTGTCTCATGATAGATGTTATTATCTTTACATAGATGCTTGTTTATATATTTATGTAGAGATACATAATCTCAATGTGATGAGGTAGGCATACCCATACTTGTCGAGGTAATTCATAAATACAATAGTGAGACAATGAAGAGGTCTCAAATACAATATGGTGCTAGCAAAACATGGCTAGAGAACATCAAAATGATATAAGCAGTCCCATGTACATATATTGATATGGAAATATCAAAGGTACATCCACACTATGGTTGATCTAAGTGCATAGGAAATGATTCCCTCGAGTTGTAGGAAGGGTATGGAAGCAACTAGAGAGTCCCTACTAAACAAGAATGGGGCTCCAAAGATATGTTAGGACCTCACTGAAGGAAAGCTCAACCTAATGGCTCTAAGAACAATGGGACAGAGCCAATCAAATTTGAGGAAATACATATGAGGTTGGATCATACATATATGTACGAATATCAATGGTGTGATGATGAGATAAATTATTTCACATGAGATCCTACCAAGTATGAGAGCAGTGAAGACTCTCTCAGCTTGATCCTACAACTTCATATCTTGTCTTTCATACTCTCTATTTGTTAACATGGTATCAGATCTCTATAGTCTTAAGACCTAGTAGCACCATGGTAGTTTTGCATGGAGGATTTTCAATCTAAGTTGAAGGATAATGGATATTCTTGACATGTCAAATAAAATCTATCTTCTCAAACATGATTTGGTAATTCTTAGTCATTGTTTTTAAAATTGTAAACATTTTTTGCACATGCCTCATAAAATGTGTATGGCACAGTGTGAAATTTGGAATGTATAGATGTATCTCTAGTAATTATTTTGTGTCAATCATTTATGGATTTTCCTTCACCCAATTTTCACCATGGAGAAATGGATCCACACCATGGATCTGTATTCATCATATCTACATAGAATGATCTTCATATTCCTTCTAGTAAATATTGTCTACCTAGAATGATCTACCCAACACGATTTCCATAGGCTATGCTTCCCGCAATATGCTTCTCACACATGAGTTAAATCATCAAGACGAAATCATTGTTCATGTTCGATTGAATTCCTATTGTCAACAGATCTTAGTGGCCTATTTTTTCGATATGCTCCAAATCAAGAATCCCTTATTCCACACTTCATTGGTTGGGGTTTGATTCCATGGATTTATACTGGGAATCATGTTATTGTTTAACCCTAGCATCAAAATGAACCAGAAGTGGATGTTGAAGGTTGGAATGATGGATCAGATGTCCTCCCTACCCTAGCTTGATTCTGCAAATGATTTTCCAGCAACACTCAACGTGGATCTACCTTCAACAAAAGAATATTGGCTGGTGCACACAAGTTACATCACAAAAACAAGCAAGGAAGTGAAGGATTCATTTATTTTGCTGAAGTTTTCTCCATATAGGAACTATAAAAACCACTCATTTGAGAGATGAGGATATTAGTTGTGGTCTTTTTTGTGCACTAATCCAAATCAAAATTCATTGATTCAATATCATTGTAGAAAAAAATAAAAGTGAAGGTGATCAGAACTAGATTTGATCTGCACTAGCTCATCCTCTACCTCAACATTTCAATGAAGAAGCAAACATTTTGATCTATTGTCCTCAGATTCGATTAGAAATTTAAAGATCATTTATCAACCCACAAAGATATATTCAAAGTGATCGACCTCTCCCATCGATCTCTAGCAAAGAGTACTCCTTCACATGCATGTACCAATGGCTTTTTTGTTTGCAATTCATGGTTTTATGGATTTGTTGCATGGTGGATGTGTAGGTATCATGTTCGAGTCACTCGAGATGCAATTATGATCTGTATGAGTCAAGAGGAAAGAAGACATGTCAAATTAGAAGATGCATGGCTATTATCGTCCAATTTATACAAACTATGTGTACCCATTTCCATTAAATCCACCATATGTTCCTACTGAAAATCCTATTGGTTGTTATCATAAATATTTTCTTCTTCCATTTGAATGGACAGGTCATCATGTGTTTTTGAAATTTGAAGCAGTTAATTCAACATTCTATGCTTGGATAAATAGGGTATTTTTGGGATGCAACCAGGATAGTAGGCTTCCTACAGAATTTGAGATAATTGAACATTGCTTCCAACCTGGATCTTGCAAAGAAATTTTATTGGTTGTTCAAGTGATGAGGTGGAGTGATGGGTCCTATATTGAATATCAATATCAATGGTGGTTGATGCAGGAGCATCTCAAGCGAGCCAGCGCGAAGGCAAAAGACAGTTGGAAAAGCACCTAGCGCACTTTTTGAGAATGTTTTAGAACCTTAAATGAAACAATTAAATGAAGGCGCACTTGTAAAATTTAAACGGACCTTGAGCGTTCCGCTCTCGCCCTTAGTAGGTAGAAGTCATTTATAGTAGTTAATGAAGGTAGATAGAATTGAATGTTAGATTAGATAGTTTTAGAGCGCAAGAGGGAAATGGGATATAGACACCCTCATTGTGTATTGTAACATAAGCATGAAGATTATGCCAATTGAGAGCAAGAGCATAGAAACGAAGCAGAGAGCTGTAGTGAGAATTCCATGTACATAAGTTTTGATTAATACAAAAAGGTTTTGATTCAGAGTCATGGTGTTCAAATATTCTTTGTGTATGCATATTTGAATGTTATGCTCATGAATGATTTACTCTTTCTGTCATGCAATTGCTTTTACGCTATGTATGAATGATTTCTTGTTGAATTCTTGAAATCTAAGGGAAAGAGAGAGAGAGTAAGGGAAATGAGTTTCAATTGTTTCTCTATCTGAGCAAGATTTCCTGCAAGGAGTGCAGTTGAATTGTCTGCAAGGGGTGCATTGACAAAGGGTTCAGAGGTTTGTCTCTGAAAGCTCAGATAAGAAAGATTTTTTGCTCATTCCCACAGGAGTGCAGCTAGGCACAGGAGCCGTGCAAGGAGCGTGCAGGCCGAGTAAAGTCTCAGAGTCGTGAATCTGAGAAATCATGAAGAACTACTGCTGCAGGTGTGTGCAGAGTTGAAGAAAATCAAACACTTGAAGGTGTTTGAAAGTCTGTCACAAGGAGTGCGAGCAGGGGTTTTTCTGAAAGACTCGAAGTCATGGGGAAGCTCAGAAGGATTTTAACCTTCGAAGGATTCGAAGGAAGGAAAGAGGCCAAGCACCTTGAAAATTTGAAGGAAGGTGTAACGACGTTGGACCGCAGGAGGACAAGTCCCGCAGAGAGAGATACTTTGTTTAGTTCGGGAAGAAGTTCTCAAGGGAAGGACGAACGATCGAAATTCTCTGTGGAGAATTCGCGAAGTCCCATGGGCCGTCAGATCTCATGAAGGAGAAGGGGAGCTACAGTGAGTATTCCCAAGGTTCAAGCTCAGGAGAGGCAGAACCGTAGATCCAAGCCGACAAGGGTCGTTGGATTCACACGTGGATTTCTATTTCGGGGTTTGTAGGTTGAAGTCCCATGATCTTTGCAACGGGACTCACAAAATCACGAAACGCAAAGTCCCAAAGGAACGAGAGGATTGTGTGGGCCAAATAAGACAGTAGAGTGGATAGGTAGCGAACTCTCGACAAGGAAGTCAATTCCGTTGACCATTTCGGGTTTTCGTGGGGTGAAGTCCCGAAGCCTTTGCATTAGGAATCGTAAAATCGCTAAGTCCGAAGTTCCAATGGAGTGAGAGGTCATTGAAAGGTCAAACTTGTGAGTACATCGAACTTTTGGTAAATCAGGTTTCGAAAGTTGAGGGGATGAGTTGCTTGACATCGCAACTCACGAAATCGCAATAAGGAGAAATCTGAAACTAGCAAGGGAAAGGGTCAAGTGTTGATTGTTTCAGGTTTTGGAGATTGAGAGACAAGACGCTTGACCAGCGAATTCGTGGAAGTGCGAAGTCCAATCTCCCGAAGTACAAGGGAGAATTTCTCGAAATTGATTGTGGGTGCAGATTTTCTGAAAGGGAAATAGAGGAGCCATTTCTGAGAGCTCTTCAGGCCAGTGTAAGGGGAAATATCCTGTGCGCATGGACCTTCTGACCTACAGTTTGAGGAGGGCTGCGTGTCATCAAATTTGGTATCAAAGAACAGAAAGGTTTCTTTACTTTATGTAGCAGGGAAAAGGAGAATTCACCATGCCGCCAAGGAGAAGAGACAGGAAAACACCCGATCCACCAGAGGAGAGGGAAATGTTGAGAAGAAGGGGTAGGCAGATGACTGATCCAGCCATGGAGAGAGAGATGCATGATCTACATGCCAGACTTGAAGACATGGAGACAGCCCAGAGGCATACAGTAAGTGTTGGGGATCTTAGTGATTCCGAAAGTGAAATTGAGGCTGAACATGAAGGGGAAGAAGTTGCAGCCGAAGATGCAGCAAACGAACATTTGATTAGGGCTATTGCAAGAATGGGTGCAAGAGCAAAAATGGACATTCCAGTTTATGAGGGAAACTTGGATGCAGAGGAGCTTCTAGATTGGATTAGAGCTCTGGACACATACCTTGACAATGAAGATGTCGAAGAGGATAAGAAGGTCAAACATGCTGTCACGAGATTAAAAGGACATGCAGCATTGTGGTGGGATGAACTACAAGCTGATAGACGTTGCAAAGGCAAGCAGAATACCAAGAGTTGGGATAGAATTATCATGAAGATGAAGGCGAAATTCATCCCCAGAGATTACTAGATTACTCTGTTTCGAAGGATGCAAAACTTGAGACAGAAGCTGATGACAGTGAAAGAATACACTGAAGAATTCTACAGACTGAACATCAGGGCAGGTCATTGAGAAAGCGATGATGAAAAGGTTTCCAGATACATGAATGGCTTGAGATACGACATTCAGGATGAGATGAGCATGGTAACCATCCGAACGGTGGAAGATGCTTATCAGATGGCTCTAAAAGATGAAGAGAAGCTGAGCCGAAAGTAGGGTCAAAGAGGCCAAGGCAGGAGTCAAGATAGGGGAAAATCAGTTGTCCAAGATAGAAATCAGAATCCTAAAGAGGACTGGAAGAAACCTTAGACTTGAACTAAGAGAGGTGGAACCTCACAGCGAGGACAATATGCTGAACAGAGAGGGCAGCATACCGAACAGAGAGGAGATTATGCTGAAAATAATATTTTTCCTCGTACCATAGGTAGAGGAAGAGGAAGAGGTGGAGCAATAACATGCTTCACATGTGGAAAGAATGGGCACAATTCTTATGAGTGTCCAGATAAAAAGAAAGAAGGTGGAGAGACTCACATTGCCGAACCTCAGAGGAAGAAGATGCTGAAGGCGGAAGATCGCTGATGATGTGAAAAGCTCTGTTGACACCAGAGAAGGAGGTGGAGAGTTCAGTCCAAAGAAACAGACTTTTCCAGACTGCTTGCAAGACCAAGGACAGGGTATGCAAGGTCATTGTGGATAGTGGTAGCACAGATAATCTCGTTTCTACAAATATGGTAGAAAAACTAGAGCTGGAGACGATTGATCATCCAAGCCCATACAGATTTTTGTGGCTACAAAAAGGACATCAGGTAACTGTCACTAAACAGTCTTTAGTTGAATTTAAGATAGGAGGATATAATGATAATATACTATGTGATGTTATTCCTATGGATGTTTTTCATCTATTGCTAGGTAGACCGTGGCAATATGACAGGAATGTGATTCATGACAGGAGGATGAACGCATACACCCTAGAGAAGAATGGGAGAACTCACATGTTGCTTCCAATTAAGGATAAGGAGATGAAACCTGAAGTAAGCAACATTGTACTTCTCATGAGTGGGAAGGAAATTCTTACATAGGTCAAGAAGAAGGAGGATCCACAGTTCATTATGGTCAGGAAGCCTAGGATTGTTTTGACCAGCACAAGAGTGGATGATCTACCAGAAGTGATTCAGGAACTACTATAAGAGTTCATTGACATAGTAGTGGACGAACTACCTCGTTCGTTGCCACCGATTAGAAGTGTGAGTCATCATATTGATCTCATACTAGGAGCTAGTTTGCCAAACAAAGCAGCGTACAGATTGACACCGCAAGAGAATGAAGAGGTCAAAAGACAAGTCCAGGATTTGTTGGACAAAGGTTTGGTTAGAGAAAGCTTGAGTCCATGTGTTGTTCCGACAGTACTCAGTCCGAAGAAAGACGGAGGCTGGAGGATGTGTACTGAATCCAGGATGATTAACAAGATAACCATCAAATACAGAATTCCATTGCCCAGGATGGATGATCTAATGGATTGCTTGAGTGGAGAAAAGTATTTTTCGAAGATTGATTTGAAAAGCGGTTATCATCAAATCCGCATGAGAGAAGGTGATGAATGGAAGACAACATTCAAAACAAATGAAGGGCTGTATGAATGGCTTGTCATGTCATTTGGCTTAACAAATGCGCTGAGTACCTTCATGAGATTGATGAACGAAGTCCTAAGGGAGTTTATCAGAAATTTTTTTATCGTATATCTGGATGACATACTGATTTTGAGTAAAATAGTGGCAGAGCATCTGAAACATTTGGCTACAGTGATGGAGAGGCTACAGCAAGAGAAGCTGCTAATAAACATAAAGAAGTCCTCATTCATGAAGACAGAGCTCATTTATCTGGGGTTCATTATTTCTGCAGATAAATTGAGGATGGATCCAGATAAGGTGGAGGTAATCAAGAATTGGCCATCACCGAAGAACATATTTGAGGTGAGAAGTTTTCACAAATTGGCTAGTTTCTACCGAAAGTTCATCAGAAATTTCAGTGGGATTAGTGCACCGATGATGGATATAGTGAAGAAGAGACATAAATATTTTCACTGGACAGAAGAAGCCGAGAAGAGTTTTAATTTGTTGAAGAGGACAATCACGGAACAACCAATTCTGGTGTTGCCTAATTTCCAAAAGACATTTCAAGTGAAATGCGATGCAAGTGGATGTGCAATAGGGGAAGTCTTGAGTCTACAGATAACTTTACACCAATAGGCAAGGTTGACCTTTCAACGTCCTCTCACTCTATCGGAACTTCGGACTTCATGATTTCGCGATTCCTAATGCAAAGTCTTCGGGACTTCACCCCATGAAAACCTGAAATGGTCAACGGAATTGACTTCCTTGTCGAGAGTACGCCACCTATCCACTATGTTGTCTTCTGTGGCCCACACAATCCTCTCGTTCCTTCAGGACTTCGCATTTCTTGATTTCGTGAGTCCCGTTGCAAAGATTACGGGACTTCAACCTACGAAACCCCGAAATAGAAATCCACATGTGAATCCAACGATCCTTGTCGGCTTGGATCTACAGTTCTGCCTCTCCTTAGCTTGAACCTTGGGAATACTCACTGTAACTCCCCTTCTCCTCCATGAGATCTGACAGCCCACGGGACTTCGCAAATTCTCCATAGATAATTTCGATCATTCGTCCTTCCCTTGAGAACTTCTACCCAAACTAAACAAAGTATCTCTCTCTGCGGAACTTGTCCTCCTGCGGTCCGATGTTGTTACACCTTCCGTCAATTTTTCAAGGTGCTTGTCCTCTTGCCTTTCTTCGACTCCTTCGAAGGTTAAAATCCTTCTGAGCTTCCCCATGACTTCGAGTCTTTCATAAAAACCCCTGCTCTCACTCCTTGCAGAAGACTTTCAAACACCTTCAAGTGTTTGATTTCCTTCAACTCTACACACACCTGCAGCAGTAGTTCTTCATGATTTCTTAGATTCACGACCCTGAGACTTTACTCGGCCTATGCACTCCTTGCACGGCTCTTGTGCCTAGCTTCACTCCTGTGGGAATGAGCACAAAAACTTTCTTATCTGATCTTTCAAAGACAAAGCTCTGAACCCTTTGTCAATGCACCCCTTGCGGACAACTCAACTACACTCCTTGTTGGAACTCTTGCTCAGATAGAGAAACAATTGAAACTCATTTCCATTACTCTCTCTCTCTTTCCCTCAGATTTCAAACATTCAATAAGAAATCATTCATACATAGCATAAAAGCAATTGCATGACAAAAAGAGTAAATCATTCATGAGCATAACATTCAAAGATGCATACACAGAGAATATTTGAACACCATGAGTCTGAATCAAAACATTTTTGTATTAATCCAGAACTTTTGTACATGGAATTCTCACTACAGCTCTCTTCTTCCTTTCTATGTTCTTGCTCTCAATTGGCATAATCTTCATGCTTATGTTACAATACACAATGAGGGTGTCTATATCTCGTTTCCCTCTTGCGCTCTAAGACTGTCTAATCTAACATTCAATTCTATCTACCTTCATTAACTACCATAAATGCCTTCTACCTACTAAGGATGAGAGCAGATATCTCAAGGTCCGTTTACATTTTACAAGTGCGCCTTCATTTAATTGTTTCATTTAAGGTTCTAAAACATTCTCAAAAAATGCGCTGGGTGCTTTTCCAGTTGTCTTTTGCCTTCGCGTTGGCTCGCTTGAGATGCTCTTGCATCAGTGGCTATCTGGTATTCAATGTGATTTGTTATAGGTCATGTCCAAGAAATGTCAAGCTTGAATGTGATTTTCTATAGGAAGTTGTAGAGAAGCCAAACCACAGAAGTGCAGGCAAGGAGCACCATGCCATGTAATCACATCCAAAAGGCCCCTATAGTTGAGTGCATTCTAGTTCTTCATCATATTCCATCTCAAACAAAATATCAAACCATCTCCCTCTTCAGTCAAAGGTAAGCCCACGAATGCGCAAAAATTCGTTTGGAATGAATTGTGCCACCATCAAAACTGTGAACGTAATTATTTTATATTGATGTAGTCTTGGAAGAGACATTCATTTCCTTATTTAGCAAGCAAACCTCTCCATATTCAACAAAATATATAAGTGTGTAATCATGTGAAGTATTTTTTTATGAAATTTGAATCCTTACAGGAACATCAACTTCTTTTTTTTACTAAGAAGGTTTGTAAAATCATTGTAAAGGAGAAAAGCAGCTTGAAAGCATTATTTACACTTAAATTGGTTGGGTTGTCACATAAACTGCAAATGCAGATTGGAGGTATAGATTGCTTATTAAATATGTTCCTACTAAAGGAATAATGTTATCAAAATTTTGAGGAAAAAACAAGGGATGGAGGTAAAGTGATGACACCAATCATTCAAGAGTTTTATGAACTTTTTAAGTAGATAGAGTACAACAATGATGTATGTCAGTCAAGGACAAGACTTAACATTGGACTATATGAATTCTGGGAACAATTGATGAATAATTCCAAGTGGATAAGAAGGAACAACAACAGTAATGGGAAGATGGTTAATGTTGAAGGTTGGAGAAAGAAGATTGCAGAAAAGCAAAGTAAGAGTTGGGATTCTGGAGGGCTGCAGACAACAGCAAGACAAGAGCAAGATAGTGAGGAAAATGGCAAGCAACAACATAAGATATGGAATCCATGATGAATTCAACAACAGAAGACTCGTAATTAGGAGATCATGAATCACTTTGTTCCCTGGGAGTCTGATGCAAGAGCAATCCCATCAGAAATCAATCATTGGAGGAGGCCTAAAGGGTCTTTCAATTTTACTAAAGGGAGTAGGTTCCCTTAATTTAATTCTTTTTGTTTCCTAAGATTGTAATTGAATTCTAGAAATTATAATTAATATTGAATAATGACTAGATATCAAGAGTCACAGAGGTCTAGAAAGTAAATGAGTGGTTTTTAGAGATCTTCCTCAAAATATTATGGATTTGAGGGATATTAGGAGGTTGTTGTGGAGAGATTATAGGATCTAAACTAATTCTATTTCATAATCCTTTTGGGATTTAACTTGTAAGCCTTGAAGGAATTATGTAAGAGAGGTTTGAGAAGAGAGTTGAAGTGATATAGAGACATTAGTGGGTGTGTGCAAGGCCTACTATGGTCCTAAGAAGAGTCGATGAATCTAAACCAGGCCTAAGAAGGGTGAATAAAATCCATGTATGTGAATCCATGTATAATTGGTATGTAATAGAGTTAATGGAGAAAAGGAAACACTTTGTTTTGAGTGTTCAGTAACAATTGATGTTCATAATATCTGTTTTGGTTAATCAAATATTGTGTCTCTGTACAATGGAAGTTCATGGTCATTGAACTTGACAATAGTGAAATATATGAATGGGATTGATATTCTATTCTGCATTAAGTAGTTATATGCCCCAAGTAATGGTAAAGATTTGATTTCCTATGCAAATACCTTGAGTTGTGCACGAGTGCAAGTTCGTAAGTATAGAAATCCTATATAGATAAGAAATTATCTTGCAAAATGAGTAATTGCAGCCGGTTTCCATCGAAAACATGGGAGAATCGATGTAAGGATCATTGATTGAAATTATGATCGATGATCCATCGTAATCATGGAAACAATCGGGTTGAATTGGGTTTACAAACCTTGAACCAGAGCTATAATGTCAATCAATAACTAGGACTGTCAGACTGAAGTCTGAAAGAAGGTCAACGGCACAGATTGATTCAAAATTGGAAGTTAAATGATCGTTAATGGTAAGTTAAAATGCGAAGAGTCATTACCAGTGGTTAGGATAACTACACCTGTTGAGTTTGTGTGAGTTCGTGTTTTCAAAGGGAGGTTTTAAAACCACTTTTAGTATTTGCGAAAGTTAGCTAGGGATATTCCATGGTCATAGCCCGAGGATACATGGAATAGTGTTAATCCCTTAGGGCCTCGGTCTAATTAAATGTTTAAGTGACTTTATGTCATCCCAGAGTCCCAATAGTTTGGTTGCATGGAGAACATGTAGGATAAGCACCTGGGCTTAACTCTTTACTGTTATATGTTATCCTATTGACATTGGCCTTGGATTCAAGCTTTGACAATATGGAAATGGGAACACACAAGGTTTTAAAGTTAGAACAAAAGGAATTGAAGAGTTGATCCAGTGGGTTGTCGAATGATATCTAAAAATTATCCAAAAGAAACAACTAAGGACTGTTATATGAAGGAAACTAGATTGATTAAGGACTGTGCAAAATTTAAAACTTTGATTCTTAAGCATTTGCCTTAGTGGCACTATCAGTTGCAAAGGAGAGTGAAGTTTGCTGAGGAAACCCTAGTTTGGTAGGCCCTTGTGGGTCAGGCCACTAGTGTCCCGCAAGGTACCCCCACATGTTGCTTAGGGCTCATCACGCGAGGCCCCGCATGACAGGATGTCTTAGTCTTGCAAGGACAAGACAATTTTTGGGGTTATGCTAACACCAGGTCCCATAAGTCAGAAGTGAGATTATAGGTTAGATCTACTATGCATCAGGTCAGCTACAAAGGTATTAGTATGCTTATGTACTTGTTGTGATGGTTATACATGGTTATGGTATGATACATGCTTGAGGTATGTTTGTTTTGACACATGATTAAGGTACATCTTGGCTACATGGTTGATAGAGGTATATTCTTGTATCTAGTTTTGGTATGACTATTATGGTTTAGCTTTGAGATGTGGGTGTATGGTCGAGGTATACACTTGATGTACGGTGGTATATGGATGAGACATATGTTTGGGTTCTTTGAGACACTTCATTGATGATATGGTATAGATATATACATGATTGATATGGTATATGGCATTGGTTTTATATGTGGTTGATGCCCTAGTACATGTTATATGATGTTATGGTATCTACAATTGGCATATCTTATGGTACATGATTGATGCATGTTATACTCCATTTGTTGGTACACAGTTGATGCATGGTATGGTATAGGTTTTGGTATAGCAATTTGATGATACAATGACAACTACATGTCGATGGTATAGTGATAGTGACAGGTCAAATACAGTTATAGGTTGACAGGTTACTGGTTGATGTGACAATTGCAGTGACAATGACAGTGAAAGTGGCATTGACAGTTGGTCTACATTTATATTTTAGGGTGACAGGAAGGGGAAAGGAAAGGGGGTTGTATCCTCCTTCCAGTTGGAGCTGAAAAACATAGGGAGTTGGAGATTCCTTCAGGTTGGAGCCTGAGAATTAGGGGGTTGTAGCCTCCTTCTGGTTGGAGCCAAATAATTTAGGGAGTTGTAGCTTCCTTCAGGTTGGAGCCTGTAAATAGGGGGTCATAGACTCCTTCCAGTTGTAGCTGGAGAAATGGGAAGTTGGTGCTTCCAATGAATGCAATATTTGATATAAAGAAACCATTCTATGGTTTTCTCCCATTTGGGTTTTCACGTAAATTCTGGTGTACTGTATATTTGATGTGATGCTTATGTTTATGTGCTCATGATACATTGATGATATATTGTTGATTGATACATTGATACATTGATGATATAGTGATGATTAAGTTGAAGTTTATATATTGTGGTTGAAATGGTTAAAAGTGATAAAAGTACTAATATTAATTCACCCCGCCACCCCGCCACCCCCTTTCCCCCTCTCAGTATTCCAACAATTACACTACACCAATTATCACAAAAATAATATATCATATAACACTTGGTTTATATTTATATAGAAAATCAAAATGAAAACTAAAACTAAAAATAAAAAAATATTCTTAGCACAAAGTGAAATATAAACATATATGCATCAAATTAAAATATATTAAAAATTTCTCAATTTTTATTTTATCAAATATTTCTTACTTTTAATCAATCAAATTTAATATGATGAAACATAAATTATATATCTCTAAATATGGAGACCATCCATAAGAGAAAGTTCTATTAGTATTAGTTGTGAGCCAAGTTGTGGGAGTAGACCCCAATGACAAATGAATTTAAAACTATTTTTTAAAAATTAGCTATGATAAATTGTTCATGAAAGTGTCTTTATGTGCACGTCTTTTTCATCTCAGTGGCATGTCATTGTCAAAAGCATTAACATTAAAATAATATTTATATTTTTTTAAAACTATTTGTCACAAAAAATGGGTTCTACATTTTGAAATACTGTGAATGTATCAAATTTGAAATCTCATTTTTAATTCACAACCATCTTATGACAAGTTTTTCAATTATCAATCATTACTCTAGGGTTTAAAATGAGTTATTTTGAACACCTTGAAACTTCATGACATTATTTTGAACACATCATACATCAAGAGGAAATATGGAGGTAACCAGCGTGCTAATGCATATGTGGTGAAAAATTGGAAGTCTAAATTGACTCCATGTAAAAATTACATAATCCAAAAGTCCCAGTGCACACTTATCCCGTCCTCTCCCCAATCTCTTGTAAGAAAAGAGAAAACTCATTACACCAAAATTCACCATAAAAGTAATGATCTCTTATATTCTCCACTTGAATCCATCTTTCTAAAATATTTCTAACCTCTGTTGCAGTCTTTGTTACTACTTCTATTGTTTTGTTTGCTCTCTTGATTTTCTCTAAATTTTGGAGCACCATTGAACAACCCCATAGTCTTATTTTTCGAAGTCTTTTGATATTCAAATAATTTTCTGGGAACATTCTTAATTCTTCACATAACATGATGGTGAATATCTGAAGTGAAGGCATTGCACCTTCCTTCACCACTGGTAATTCTTCTAAGTTCTTCATAGATATTATTGAAAATATTTCCAATAAAGAAAATGCCCCTTTTTCACCAAATTCTTTAGAAAACTTCTTTATTCTAAAACAATTTATGA
>SNQJ01S0003485.1:36779-64075 GCA_010110895.2 Picea sitchensis
AGTTAGTCGAAAGAGAAGATCTTGAGCTTTATCTACACTGAAGCGATGTTCATACATCACCCCTACCAAGGACTGGTACTCACTAAATAATCTTTGAGCTAGTCCATTCAATGAGATCCATCTTGTATCAACATCCTTTAATATATTGTTTCCATTTGTAACACAGTCAGAAACTTTTTTAAACTCTGAAAATCATTTTGGACTACAAGAAAAATATGCATAAGCCTCTCGTACAAGATCTTCAACTTTTGAAACCGATGGAAACTTTCTTACTATTTTAAATGCAATATTCATCTTGTGAGCCATACAATGAAAACTCAACATATACGGTGAAACTAATAGTTGTAGTCTAACAGAAAGGCCATTCCTTTGTCCTTGCATTAACGATGCTCCATCTGCTCCAACACATACAAAATTTTTTGTGATCATTAAAGGATCCATACCACCACTTTCCTTCAAACTATGATTAACAAGTTCTTAAATATTTTCAGTTGTAGAATTCTCCATCATTTTATGAACCCCAAGTAGAGAGGAATGCCTAATATGATCATTAACCATATAAATACTCATACAAATCCATGAAGTGTTATCAATAGCTGTAACCTCATCCAAAGACAATAACACAAACCTAGCACTTGCAATCTTCTCTTTCATATCATGCTTTTATAAGTGAGAATGATATTTTGCCCATTCCCAACCACTCGTTAAAGACCAATGAGAAGATGAAAAGTTTTGCATTTGAAGAAAAGATAGATATTTCATGTAATCCAGATAATATGTCATAGGATGCCCTTTAGATAAGATGTGAAATACAGTTCTTAATTGAATTGTCTTGGATAACAAATTTCTTTCCATCATCTTTTCAAATAGAGATGCGATGGTTCCTCCACTTGCCTCAAGTTTTTGGTTACTTATTAAATATTCATTATATTCATCAACATATTTGACATGTCGACATTCCTCGGAATATTTCCATCTGACAACAGATTTCTCCTCACCATCTACAATTTTCTTTTCATACACATTTCCTACATGCTTCTCAATTGTATCTAACTTCATATGAAATGTCGTTGGCGTGCCAAGTTTCCAACTACATATATTGCATCTAACTTTTGGTTTCTCTTTCTCATTTTTTGGAGGTAATGGATCAATAAATGGAAATTTTGAGACCCAATGTGGTTGGAAGCCTCTCCCTATGTCCCATTAGCCCTTTTGTCTTTTCCTTGAATTGGTTGTCTTCTTTTCCAATGAAATATTTTTGACATTTGTACTGCCAATTTCTGGTAAAAATGCATTTATCTCACTTTGATCACCAGATGAACATATTTCCTTATCTATTATTTGGATATTAGATGCATTCTCACAAGAGTTGACATATCTTTCAGTGATAGGTTTCTAAAAAGAGCTTGAATCATGAAGAGAATGTGGATCCTTGGATTGAGGTCTCTGAAAGTATGATGATAGATCATTTTTTCTTGATCTTTTCTTCCCATGATCAGTGTTTGAAATCTCAATAAATATTCCACAATTGAAATTTCAAATTGATCTAGAAGCCAAAAGTGAAACTTGTAAGAGAAATAATATAAAATTAGTAAAATTCCTACCAAGTATAGAAAATTCAATTTGAACGAAGCTACTCTAATACTTTTTCCCAAATTTCTCCTCACATTGTGATATGCTTCAAGACCTAGAAATACTGCAAAGCTTAATGGATATAATGAAAAGAGGTGCAAATACATACATTAATATGTGTGATGGTAGTAAGATCTATAATCCAGATGGTATGTGGAAGTAGGAAATAAAATGTTACAAGTGTAATGAAAACAAGAATGGTGGAAAACTAGAGGTTCCCTTCAAAGACTCGAACAATGACAATAAGAAAGAAGAGAAAACATTAGGATACCACCCCAATATTCAAAACCATTGATAGATTGAGAATTCAATGGGTGGATAAGTGGTTTAGATGGTATAGTTATCTTACATTAGGGTTTGGGGGGTTTGGGTCCTTAGACCACCCAATAACATTTTCAAAATTGGTCAAAAAAGGAATTAGCATGTTGGAGTTTCCCAGGAAGATTGTGTCCACTAATTACCATTTTAGTGTGAAGAATAGAAAGAATCACCATTCAATCCACCTATAAATTTTTTGGCTATTGTTTTGGGAAGAGGCTGGCTATTTTTTTGGATGTGCTCATTTAACCATCGACAATATCACTATTGTCACCCAACCATAGGTTGAAGCCACCCTCTGAGCACCTTGAGGAGAGTTGGCCTAAAGTGAAGAGGATACCCCCTTGCACTAGAGGAGAGTTGGCTTAAATTGAAGAGGATAGGATACTGAAGTGATAGTGGTGAGCATCCTAATAGTTGCCCCTTGAGTTGTATCTTGTGGATTAGGGATTTTATCATTAAGTACAATTTTGGAGGCAACATTTTGACATCGTTTCCATGGATAAATCCCATTCGCCTAGAAATTTGAAAACTATGCTTCATGATAAATTTGAGAGAGTGTTGTATTAAAGACCTTTCTTCACATGGTGACTCCATGAAGGGACAAAGCCTTTGCTCATTACATATTTTGAAGACATTGTTGGGCGTAATGGTGAGCACATCCATCAATTTGAAGGCTCTTGAAGAAAGGCTCATCTTAGTGACTCCACCTTGGTATTGGTATAAGGTATGATCATTGTTCATATCAGATTTTTATTTTCATCCTTATATTGAAGACATAGAAGCCGATTGGTATGATCCTTTTAATTTTTCAAATATCTTGGGGTTTCCTCATAAGAACCCATATATAGATGAAAGGTCAATCCTAAGTTTTTGTGTACATGATAATTCAGTCATATTACATATGTCATCTTTCATTGAGTTCATTTTAAGCATTGGCATCGCTCAAGAAGATGATATCATGAATTGTTTTTCATGAAGTGTCAAAAGGGATTCAAGGTGATGGTTTGAAAATCTTAGCAAAGGAGAAATATAATCTTTTACAAGTTTTATTGAAGCATTTTGTAGACAATGGAGTTATGTGGATTGTGAAAAGTGGCTACCATTGTGGAAAGATTCGAGAAAAGATATGGTGCAGAGAACCCTATTGAAGAAACTCCAAACCCTCTTCTTAAAAATGATCAAGCCATTGTTGAAGAGGATACCCCAGATTTAGATCCAGATCCAGATTGGATTTTAGCCTCAAGTTCTAGTAGTCTTACAGACAATTCAACATGTGGGCAAGCCAATATAGTCTTTGTTACCAATCGATTTGTCTTACTGAATATGAAAGGTTGACAATAGAGAAAATCGATGGGAAACTCAAAAAATAGACCATTGTCACCTCAATCTATATTCCCGCACTTCAGGGTGAATGTGGCTCACCTCTAGGGGGGATTCCCAAGAAAAATTTTGTTCTTGATTCAACACTTTATAACCATAACCAGATTCAAACTTTTTGACAATTCTATGTTCCAAGCGAAGATTGATTTAGCTCTCCTTCAGGAATTCTTGGATTCAGGTTACAAAATGTCGAGTGCAATTGGTTGATGTGATTAATATGTGAATATTGGCATGACTGTAAATGGATATGCAGTAGTGTTTCTGGCTTGTAATTTTCCCCTTATCACCATACTATCAATTATACTATTTTTGGGCATCAATTATATGATTACAAGGGAGAGATAAAAAAATAAGAAGTCAAATATTCATATAGAGATATGTTGATTATAAGCTTGTTCAAAAATAATTGACATGGCAGACAATACAACAACACAAAATATAGCTTGCTTGAACTCAAATAATGCACCCAACCCAAACTTTGAGAACATATATGGATAGATATCGTCCATTTGTATGTGTGTACATGAAGATAGAAAACCCTGCTCTTGAGGGAACTAAAACCTGTTTGTAGAGATATGGTTTGAAGGGTTCGTTTCAGCTTATATAAACCATAGAATACTGCCTTCATTAATACAAAAATCCTCAAGAAATAATTCCTCCTGAAAAATCGAAGTTTTGTGCCATATGATGCAAACTTCCAAGAAAGAAAACAAAGTTTTTTTGGACTTGCACTCAAGATCCTCAAAGCAACATACAAATTCAACCTTGAGGGTATGTTTTTGTGTCTCAAAGTATATTAGCTTCAAGATTTATTATATCCCTCTATTTGAAATATTATTCAATGCATATTTTTCCATGAACAAGGGTACAAGTATCAGGGTTGTACGGGCTCAGTATAAGGAGTGTTGCAACAGTCTTTCCAAGCACTTGTAAGGAATAAATAAACAGAAAATAATGAGGCTGATAAATCATCTTCATCATGCAAAAACAGGGATGATAAATCCCCCCCTGTAAAAGATATTATGCAGGCAACGAATTTGTGCATTTATGCATTTAATCAAACAATCTTCATGCAATCTTGTATAAGCCTGCCCTCTAAAATTCTAGATTCAAAATGAATCAGTTTTAGGTGTTGTAGATTCATCCTCTTAGAATCTTACCATGCTAGAGGATATGTGCACAGCCCGAGGATTTTTTGTGGCATGACAAGACTATCATAGGGGTCTCTATTTCAAGTTTGGTTGAACATGACTATGCAGAGCAGGATGAACAAGAATTAGTCTAGGGAAGTATCACATAAATTAATTGATAGACCACCCTAACCTCTAAGACAATACAATCAGAGATGATCCTGGGTGAAATTCTAAGAATGTTTGCAAGATGCTTTGAGTTCTCCGCTTCAAACTTTTTGGTTATCCTACATGATATTACCCATTTCAAACTTAGAACAACTAGAATTATTAATTTTTATCACATCTCGTATATAATTTTGGCATTTTCAGGGTTTCCAACAGTTAATCGGTAACATTGATGCAAGTCTATTGTTCTCAAGTTCGATCCTTGTCTCATCCAACACACTTGTAAGCCCCAGGAGTGAGTTCGCCCTTTGTAGAGGTCTAGAATTGTGATTGGAGGGCATCCCTATCCAAAACATATCTAAGTCAAATATTCATTAAAATATCTAGATCTGTTCCTTGCGAAAGTTTAGTTAAAACGACAAATGGGATGGTTGTAGAAGTGAGTTCCAGTGCCTTATTTGGGTTCATTAGGCTATGGGGTCAGTTGGGACACTCCTAGGAATCCATTTTGGTTCAAAATCATAGCATGTAGATCTGAAACCCTACAATCCTTGTTGCCTTAAGGTTCTAAAATGTTTCTGAAGGTTACAAAAGTAGATAACCTTCACTCTAGCATGAAATCTTGAATTTTTCCAAGAAATTCTTCTTTAGATCTGCAACCAACCTTTGAGAAACAGACTGTTGCAAGAATTTTTTAATGAAGAAATATAAGAAATGAGAACGTTGTGTTGCCCAGCTCATGTTACAAAATGAAACATATCCATAGCTAGCTCTCAGCAAGATTTGGAGAACAAAATACCCTGATTATGCGCCTCTGTCAGCCATCCATGAGACAAAAAAATGAAACCAAAACAAAGCATATAGATTTTGGTGGTGTTGTAATCGAGTTCAAAGGAATGGTATCTTTGGGATGCAAGCTGGATGAAGAAAGAAAAATATAGGTCTGCAGACTTCGTGAAGGCTCTAAGATACCTACCATCCCCACACGAGGAAGGTTAGTAACCTACTCAAACCTAAAGAATTTAAAAAAAAAAAATGAAGTTGTAAGGAACCACAAGCTTTTGATAGAAATTCAAGCAACCCATGTGTGGATATATTGAAAACACATTTCTCACCTTTTTCATGGAACTAGAAATGGAATTGGCCTTTTTCAACATTGTCCCTTCAAAATGTTGCTCATCCACCAACTCATCTTTCTTTGTTTCTCTACAATTTTAGGTGTCCACATCATAATGAGCATCACTAATTGAATATGGACATAGTTTCTACTACAGGTGTCCCAATCATGTTGTTGAGTGCTTAATGCCTTTTTCTAGCAAGGGTATTCAAGATCAAAGATTTGGAAATACTCCTTGATATTTGGTGTAGAATCTATCAGTGGGTAATATGTAAACTGTTGTAAACAAGGGAACTGGTAGTTATTGATGTCCAGAATTGGCCAAAATTTAAATTGTAAATTGTTGTAAACAAATTTTATTGATGTCTAGAATTGACCAAAAAGATGACAATGGTGTTCGTAATCTCCAAGACCTAGTATTTGAATTACAAAAAATGGAGCTATATATCTGAAAGAAAATGGTGATTCCAGAACATGTGGGGGACTACTTGAAGGGAAATCGCCTTTTGAGGTATGATGCATCTCAAAAATGTTTGAGAAATTGGTAGAATCAATTGGATCATTGAACTGTTAAGTGTATATTTCTCAAAAGTGTAATGATGAGTTGAAGTGAAGCATGTATGAAACAACCATTTCAAGGAGCACTCATGTCTATCCTTGCTTATTCTAAGGCACCCACTAATGATGAACATGGGGCCAAGGTAGATAGTCCTCTAAGAAAACCCCATAAAATATAGGTTTTGAAGTCAATAGGGGGAGGCCCATGAGAAGCAAGGTAATGATGAGTCATTGAATCCAACATGAGGTAGAAATTAAGGTGTGGCTGACATAGAATGACAAAAAAAGGTCATGGGGAAGGAAATGAGAAGTGTACTAAAGACTTTCCTTGTTCATACAATAAATGCAAGAATCACCTAGTAGTGACTGAAAGCGTTCCACTAGGAATGGTCAATTATTGGGAACGCATATTTTAAATGACATATCAATAAACCACTAGGACAACTAAAGGTTAATATTGGGCAACACAGGATGAGTACGACTCACATAGGTACTAATAATTTGTAACATGAATCAAGGTGGAACTGAATAGTCTCATTGGGACATAAAGTTGACTCATCTTAGTTGATCTAAACAATAGAATCAAAGGGATGTTACCAAGAACTAAAATGATTAACATAAAAGCACAAGGCCCTCCAAGTATTTTCAAAGGGGTTCCCAGAGAAAAAGGTATGATGTGTAGTACCAATAGGAGGATGAAAATGGGTATACAAAATAAACTACAAGTCAATGGATCACTGGATAATCATGAAGATATATTGGTATCCAAGGGCTAAGAAAAGACAAAAGAAATCAACTATGATGAAACCTTCATGCCATTAAACAATCTCAATGCTAATTGAATTGGGTTATCTCATATATTACAGTTTTGATGAAAATTACACCAGATGGATGTAAAAATACATTCACTAACTTATATGTTCAACAAATAGAAAATTAGTAAGTACCTCTCTTAAGCAGCGCCTACACCACCTGTTTGATGGAAACATAGAGAATCAAAATTCAAATATGTGAGTTTTCCAGTGTGGTCAAGCCTCAGCATCGAGCCGCGAGCGGGATCCACCTCTATTGGAAGAATCACAAAATATGGTCACTGGTGCCTGGGCCGAACATGGGAGTAACCCATTACCCAACAGAAGAATGTCGAAGAGTAAAATACTAAAACCGTAAAGCTCAAGTCCCAAAGGAGAAATAAGAGGTAGAAGAAGAAGAGTAAAACTGTAATTTGTAATCCTTCATTCCATCAAGGGCCAAAGGGGAAATTAAAATAAGCACGAAGATATAAACTGGGGAATGCATTTCAGATCCCATATAATCTATACCATGTGGGAGGGCCAAAAATATCCATGTTCTTTGGAAATTAGGCAAAGGGAAGATTGTAGCTACCCAGTGCCCACTGCCCATACCACAAAATCAAGGCGAAATTAAACCATAAACTTCAATTTTACCAAATGGTAGGGTGAAGAAGCTATCATAAATTCCCATACTTCTAGAAAGTTTTTGGAAGAAGTTTTAGATGATTTAAAGGATAAAGTTTCTATTGTTCCTACTCATCAATCAATTCAGGTTGTTTTAAATGAATCAATTGTCAAGAAAAAGGGAAGGTATAAGAAAAAGAGTAATTCATATGTGAATTTTACAAACAACAGAACATGTCGACTCATATCTAGAAATTTAAGAAATCAACAACATGATCATCAGAGCTCGATCCCTGTGATTGAGGTTGATGATCATTTTTTCGAGGATGAGATCGATGATTTTATTGCTTAAGAGGATATCGATGACCAAATTTAGGGAACTATATCGATACTGTTATAAAGAATTTTGTTTTGGTTTCTAATCTCCCACCCTTCCTAAAATATCAAGAAGGTTTCTTTGGTATACAACATGATCTGAAACAAAACACAAGATAGGTTAAATTACCCTCCGCAAAAAGAGGCTCGACCTTTTCCTACCATAGAACCGATTCACTACGAAAATTGTTTTGATTGGATTGAGAGATATTATCGGGACATCCCCTATCCTCAGGCACAACTGAACCAGATGGTAGCACAAAATTCATTGCTCAAGAGGGAGAATGACGAGTTGAAATCCTACGCTTGATCGAATGCACATAGGGTTAACAAGAGAATTAAGCGGTCTAGTAATGTGATTATTAAAAACTCAACAAACTTCAACACCATTATAAATTCAGACTTATTAGATGCCTCTCTGTCAAATCTATGAAATGATAAATAGTTGTTTTGATTTTGTTTTTTCTTATTTGATTATGTTTGAGAAATAATAAATAGATTTACTTTTGATTTTATTTTTTATTTTGAGACTTGCTACAGAATCAAAAGATTCAATAGCTAGTCTATTTAAATTATTTTTTTGTTTTATTATCTAAAATTTGATTTAGTTTTATCATTTTAGGTAAACAATTGATCATGGTTCTATGTTTAAGGAAAAGGAATCATGGTTTAAGCATTCAATGGCTTAGTAATTTCTCATTTTTGAAAAAACAATGTTATTATTGTAATTATTTTTTATTTAAAGACTCCAATAAGAGTATCCCTTTGTTACTCTATTTTTGTAAAACAAAATTATCTTCAGGGATCTTCATCTATCTTGTATGATAAGAGGTAACAAATCCAAGACATGTTTAAATAGCTATTGTTTTGTGGTGTAAGGGCATGTTTTTCATGGACCACAGAATGTACATATATTTTTGAATTTATATGAGAAAGCAGTTTGCTATTGGCTTTAGACCTGTGTAAACTTTGCAATATTGTTTCATTGTGTTCTCCTATAATTTATAGTTATGAAATTTTATTTTTGTTGGTTAATCTTTAGTCTTTTCCTCACGATAATATTTTATATCGTTTATTAGCTCAATGTTGTCCATTGTATTTTGGTCTGGTTTGCACCTGTGATCGATCATCTATTTTAGTCTTTTGAGTTTACTTCTGATGATAAATGGTTGATAATACCATTACCAAGGGTTGATATTTATCTTGTTCTTAGTTATTGGATATCTTGATTTTATAGGATATATAATTATTTCTCTTTCTGTTGTCATAAACTCGCTCCAAAATATGAAACACTTCCTTGACTTTTTTGAGGAAGCATTATGATTGTGTTTGTCAGAGGTTTCCACTTAATACAAGACAAGCAGGAGCTCATACAAACACAGAGAGATGAACATAGTTTATTTATTTTTATTAGCTAGAGTTTAGTAGATGTGTTGGTACTTAAGTTGTTTATATATATATGAATGAATAGCGATTACATTATTTAGACGTTAATTGGATTTGACTATTTTCGTTATATCTTCACAATCGTATTCATTCTTTGTTTATTGGTTTGATATCTAGATCATTAGAATAATTTTATTTTTACTTGATCTAGTTTTAAAAAATGTTATCTCAAACTATCACTTTCACAAGGCTTTGTGCAAACCTTGTAAACGATATATAAACTGTATATAACCATTTTAGATTCACATTCTTCGCTGAACATTGGTAAATATGTGTTGATTATACTAATCGTATTTAGCTAGTTTGTTTTCCTTTAATTTGTTTTAGTATATTAGTTGGCTAACAGAGCCATAAAACCTATCAAGTTATATCACACCAAACGACTTGGGTTAAATAGGAAACCCCATTCTGGATCTATCATTCTCATTGACGATGTGTCATAAACACCCGTCAACAAATGGCGCTAGAAGGAGGGCCTGAATTCATTGATGGCACGTGGAGGTCGTAAGAATTCCCCAAACGATCGTTCTCTTGTAGTAACACATATCCGCTCAGACACCAACATTACACTTGAAACATCTACTACCTCAAGCAATACCCCCAACATTCTCGTCGAACGAGTAATACCAGTTCCTCAAGGGATTGACATTTAAGAAATTGTTCTCTAGTCAATCATAAAAACTCAAAGTGCTTTATCTCATATCAGACAACCTGGTAGACAACTTAATCAACCTCTTGATTTCACAAATATTCAAGGAAAACCTCAAGACATTGGTCTTCCTGGAAACCCTTTAGGTGGTAATATTACCAATCCTGTTGAAGCACTTATCCTTGGTGTTGGAGGATCATACCACCTTTCAGAAAACATTTTCCTCCAAACCGGCCAAACCCGACCACAGAAGGTCTAAACTTTGAAGGCCTACAATATGCTTTGCAAACAATACTGGAAGCACATGATAACTCTATTTCTGCTCCCCCTAAAAATTATGATGATACAGGTGAGGAAGAGACACCTGATGATGAGGACTCATCTCCTCCCATTTTTGGGCATTTGTCGGACAATATCTTTCAAGCAAACTTTGAGACTATCCATCCCTATAACACACAAAGTAAAATACAAAACAAACCTTCACCCGAAACAAGTAGAAATGTGGTTTCAAAACAACCTAAGAAGACTAAAAAAAGACAAAACTCTGCTGCCCCAGTTTTAGAGTATGATTTAGTTGAAGATCTTAAAAAATTAAGGGCAAATATTTCAGTTTTTGATTGCTGAAATTTCCACTTATCCTACAGAAGATGCTCCAAAGCATTGCTGAAAATAATAAAAGAATGATCTTATCAGCAAGAAATCATTAGAAACAGACTCAAACAAAGCTAAAGATGTCCCAGGTAAAAATTCAACTGAAAATCATGATGAAAGGGAAAATCAGAAAAAAAATGTAGTAAACTTAGATAACATTGTTTCAGGTACAACCATAAAAAACAAGCAAAATTTTGTTGTTTCTGCACGAAAAAATGTGCCTCCTTTCTTATTAACTTTCAAAATCTTCAATAGGAATGTACATAATTGTATGGTTGATTATGGCGCCTCGTAGAATGTGATGCCTTTGTCCATGTGTCAGAAAATTAACGCTGAGGTAAAACCTTCTGATTTAAAGATCATTCAGTTAGATTGAACTAATTTCAAAGTTATTGGTGAACTTAAAAATGTGTTGATAAGATTATCGTCCAATCCCAAGGTTCACCAAGAAATTTATATTATTGTTGTTGACATTCTTGAAGTGTATGGTTTATATTTTAGTAGAGATTGGTCAGAACATTTACATGGCTATTTTGCTATGAACTAGTCTCATTTATGGTTTCTATAAAATGGACAACCCAAAAATATCAGGATGAACAAAGAATGTTACCTCAAGTACATGGTGAGATATTTAAATGATCCAAATGAGCTCTTTATTACTTCTGCAAATTCGATTGAGACACAGGGAATGCATAATTTTTTTGGTAATTTCATGACTGAAATTTCCTCTATCACCAACCCAAAACAACAATCTGAAGTAACAACCTATACTCATGCAACATCTTTTCCAAGTACATCAAACATTGCTAATGATGAACAAATATGGTCCTTATATTTTGATGGATGCAAATCCTGGGAAGGGGTAGGTGTTGGTTGTGTGCTTATCGATCCCATGGGTAAAAAAACATTTATTGCCTATCGATTAGATTTTGAATGTACTAACAATGCAGCATAATATAAAGCACTTCTACGGGGACTAAGGAAGGCATTGGATATGGACGTGCAAAAATTGGTAGTATTCGGTGACTCTGAAATTGTAGTAAAAAAGGTAAGAAATGAAATACATTGTTTGTCACCACATTTCAAGAATTATCAAACTGTGGTATGGCATTTAATGCAAAAATTCCTCGCTTTTAATATAAATTCCATTTCTAGGTCGAGTAATTCAGAAGTTGATTTACTAGATAATGTTTCTTCTAAATTGTTGCGTGCTTAAGTTCTTTCTCCTAATGAATTCTCAATTGAATTGTTATTCAGGCCATCGATTCCTGACAACATCACAAAATGGAAAGTATTTTATAACGATCAGTAGATCATCAATTTTTTTCACATGGAAGACACCTTCCAAGATGCAGTAATCGATGAAATCACTCATGATGAAAACCTCCGAGATTTCACGGTAATATCCGATCCTCGATCTACAAAATTATCATTCGTGCTGGTAAACTCTGTCCACAAATATGTTGTTAGATTAGAAAAATTTTATGACCTACATGAAAAATTTAGAGAGGTAGTCAATTGAAACACAAACAGTTCCCCATTGCTATATGAAACCATAAATTTAGGAATGCAAGATAACCCTCAAAATATCAATCTGGGTAAAGGGCGTTATGAACAAGAAAGGTATGCTTTTATAAAAAAAATCAAATAATTTAAAGATGTATTTTCTTGGACATATGACGATTTAAAGACTTTTGACCCAAACATAATACAACACGTAATTCCTATGAAACCCAAAACCCAACCTTGCCAACAAAAATTGAGGAAAATGCATCCTAAATTGGAACCCACTATAAAAAAGGAATTAAATAAATTAGTCACTGCTAAGATCATTTTCCTAGTTAGGCATACTCAATGTTAGGCATACACCATTTTCTTTGTTCGGTGTGTTTGGTAACAACACCTTCTCGTCAACTACTTTCCCGACTGGGAGCAACCCTAGTTTCAAATAATCTATTCCTATGCAGGGTACTATTCCTGCACAGGGGGCACACCTAGGAACTTCTTCTGTAGCAGGGCCTTGGAATTCTTGGCAGGGATCAGTTCCCTCATCAGGAATGTTGATCTGGGGTAATTATTTTCATAATCAATGGAACCCCAGACAAAGCACTATGCCTATCCCCACGGGACCAACATGGAGTAATCCTTCCCAAACTCCTTTGAATGTAATGCATGCCTAACTATCTATGTCCTATCTCAGAAATCCGTCGATGATGTCTCCTCACACACAAAATCCATATGCTGGCCATGGCCATGGTTTCTACTAGAATCCGGGCTTGTACCCAAACTTTTCCTGGCAACCTGGTGCCAGTCAAACTCCAGGCCCCTTTTTCCCAGGTTATCACCAACAACCCAAACTACACTTCCTGGCAACCTTACATTTGTCGGACTTGACAAGGTTGTTGAATGACCCTATCTGTCATGATCCACATTGGCCTCCTATGCCGATGAAGTTTCCTTCAGACATCCCAAAGTTCGAAGCCAAGCCAAACGAAGATCCAGGAGATCATGTGACTACCTTCCATCTTTGGTGCTCATCTAACTTGTTGAAAGACGACTCCATACAATTGCGATTGTTTCAATGTACTCTCATTGGGAGTGCTGTGTAATGGTAAATTGAGCTCGACCACTCAATATACTCTTCCTTCGGTGAACTAGCGATGGCTTTCCTAAACCATTTCCAGTTGCCTGTGAGATACGACGCTGACACCAAATTGTTGGCCAATTTCTCACAAACCAAAGTGGACCATATCTCTGATCACATTCAAGAATGGAGATGCAGAAAGAGTTTAATTAAGGTACTAGTCCCACCAACATTCCTTCTCGAGTGGTTTCTTAAGTCTTTGTTCCCACAGTTTTCTAAGGATGTCGTGACGTCGAGAGTATTTTTTGAAGAAGACGCCATCACGAGAGCTCAACAACTTGAGCTAATCTATTCTCAATATGGTTTATTATACAAGATTTTTCTAGATGCACCATGCTCAATACTTGATAACACCAGACAGAGAGCTGGACCACATGCCAATGGTATTGTTGGTTCAGCACAAACAAATCCCACCGAGCAACTAACGAATCAGTTGCAACAATTTTCTATACAACACACAATGGCCAGCCAAATTACTGCTTTGGTTGCTCCCCCTACCAAAACATCAAATGTACACACAGTGAAATCGACTAATCCAAAGGCCACCCAGTAGCCCGAAGGAAAGAAAAAAAAATGAAAGAAGGGTAAGGGGGATAAGAAACCCACCGATAATGCTGGTGGGGGCAATATTGAGAAATGGAAGGTGAGGTATCCATGCAATCTGTGCGCAGAGGACCACTCGACCCACCTTTGTCCCCGACTTGCAGAGGCCCAATAGTTTGTGACATAAAAACAACCTGCTGTGTTAACCAATCCATTCCAACATGGGAAAAATCTATCTCAAGCCTCTGCAAGCACAGAAGGGGGTAGCCAAGGACCCTCTCCGTCTTCGAACAACCCCACTTCAGTGAATGTATATATGGTGAAGGGTGATTCTTTTATATTGACTAGAGCAGATGACTATAGTAAACCAAGCACTTCTGAGAAGGGAAAAGAAGCCGAACTCCCATATATTCCTCTACATATTGAGAAGATGTTGGGTGAAACAATGACATGCATCCCCAAAGGTGCATTCAAAAAATCTTCTCACAATCCAAACGCAAGGGCCGCCAAGAACTATTCTGTGGTGGAGGATTCATCACAAACCCCTTGTGCGATGTCTTCTTTGGAGGTCCTCCAAAGTTTCCCTTCCCAGAGGAAAGCCTTGTTAACCACTTTAGGATCTACCAAGACTTGTAATCCAGGTACAATCATGCTGGATACAACCAAAGTAAAACCTTGTCTACCTTACCACGTAGCGTTTAAGATAGTAGTGGCTTATCCCACGAAAACTTTTACTCAAAATATATTCTGCATGGTGGTTGATGAGGGCACCTTGACATGCGTTATGTCGTTGGCATGTTGGAAGTCCGTTGGTCAACCCGTTTTGTCTCCATCACCTACTCTCCTCACCGCTTTCAACGGTCATTCGTTTCGACCACATGGTATCCTTCCTTCTTTTCCCGTGCAGTTAGGAGGGAAGACCATGTGTGTCGAAGTAGAGGTAGTTGATGCTCCCCTCGACTATAAACTCTTGTTAGGAAGGAGTTGGACTTATGCCATGCAAGTTGTGGTTGCTATAGTTTTCTGGGTCTTGTTGTTTCCACACGAGGGTCGAATAGTGACCATCGATCAATTGTCTTTCTCCAGACCTGACCTCACTTTGGGGGCATCCATGGTCCTGATGATTGATAATCCTCAACTAGGTGTCGTCAACGTAGGGGTTGGTTTGTGCCCATCTTTGATGGGTACCTTCGATTACCCACCCTCGCAAGGTGATATCAAGTTTGTATCCAATCACCATAAGGTTGAGATTTTTCAAGTTTCGTCATTCCGCATGACTTACTTCGATGATCCATGGATCCTTCCTTCCCCATCGACCATGATGTATGGGATAGGGAACCGAGGCATGTCCATGCCCTTGTCCGTAGCTGAAGTAGCATACTCTCTAGTCCAGCAAACTTCAGCTAACACTGATCCAACTCCCGCACCAGAGTTCGATCCACTTCTAGAGCATATTTGGGCTCAGGGTTCTCTCGCTGGCACCGATTCGTTAGACTTGGTATTGCCCTCTGACGAAGCAATAATTGAAGCAATGACTAGTCCGGAAAAACCCTGGGAAGATCTTCATCATAGATCATACTTCCTCCCAACGTTAAGCCAAATCGAAGTAGGAGAATTCACCATGACGAGAGATCGGTCTTGTCCTATTAATCTCTTAGCTACCCATGAAGTTTATGCTGAGGGTAATATGGAAACTATTGCTGAAACCATACCGATCAATATCTCCTGAAATCTTGGCATCGTGGAGAATGTTTTCGTCGGAGATGACTGCTCCCCCAAAGATATTCAACTCTATATCGATAATTTAAAGAATTCCGCGACATTTTTGCCTAGTCTTATGAGGAAATGCCAGGCATCGATCCAAAAATAGTTGAACATGAAATCACAATGTATCCTGATGCCAAGCTTGTTTGGTAGAAGCTTCATCCAGTTAATCCTAAGAAAGTAGCAGCCATTAAGGTGAAGGTTGAGAAATTGTTAAAAGCTAGTTTTATCTATCCTATCCATTTGACTCAATGGGTGTCAAACCTCGTGCCGGTCAATAAAAAACAAGCAACGATTCGTGTATGTACCGACTTCTGTGATTTGAACAAGGCCTGTCCCAAAGATAATTTTCCCACACCTTTCATTGACCAGATCATTGAAAAATGTGTGGGTTGTGAAGCCTTTTCTTTCATGGATGATTTTTTGGGATATAATCAAATCCAAATCAAACTTGAAGACCAACACAAAACGTCATTTATTTGTCCGTGGGGTACACTCACGTATCGTAAGATTCCTTTCAGTCTCAAAAATGTTGGAGCCACCTTTCAGAGGGCCATGTCTTTTACTTTCCATGACCTCAAGCATATAGTCAAGGCCTATTTAGATGATTTAGCATCTCAATCTCACAAGAGAATGGATCATCCCACACACCTCCAACTTATCTTTGAACATTGTTGCTACTTTTGGATTCACTTGAATCCAAACAAGTGAAGCTTCTGCGTAACGTCGGAATGATTGTTAGGTTTCATAGTGTCAACAACAGGGATCATGGTTGATCCTCTCAAGGTTAAGGAAATAATTCAGTTTCCCCCCCACGCACAATCCTTCAACTTCAGAGTCTACAGGGCAAGGCGAATTTTCTAAGACGCTTTATCGCTAACTACGCCAAGATTACCAAGGGCTTTATGCACTTACTTAAAAAAGACGTTCCTTTTTGTTGGGATGATGCTGCTCAACGCTCTTTTTCTCCACATTGAAACATGCACTCACAACTGCCCCTCTGCTCCGGCCAACTAACTATAACAAAGATTTCTTATTATATTTGGCTGCAGTAGAGTCAACCATTGGCATGTTATTAGTTCAAGAAGATGATTTGTTCATAGAATATGTCATCTATTACCTGAGTCGAGGCCTCATAGGACTGGAACTCAATTATTTTTATACCGAAAAACTTGTGTTGGTAGTGTTGGTGACGAAAGTCACTCCTGGATTGCAGCAGGAGAAGAGCCCAACGCCCATCAGTTTTATGTCACTGTAGTTTTAATGGGTGATCAAATGGGTAGAGACTCAGGAAGATATCACTCTAACTCAGGGACTAGGTCTGGCATGTAAGGAACAAAGGAGGTCTTGATCTAACTTCAGTCAGTGGGTTGATTTGAATATGAGCAGGTTGAAGACTTGGTGAGAGGAGTGGACAAGCTACCTCAGGCAACAGGCCTTTCAGTAATTTGTAGAAGAAAAACTCTGAATTTGAGATCCTCTGGTTCAGGGCTTCGAGAAACTGAAAGGGGGACTTGACTGGATTCTCCAATTCCAAGTCATTCAGCACTTAAGAAAATCACAAGGACCGATTAGAAACAATGCAACTGTTACAGTGATCCAATCTACATCATCCTATAATAGTTACAACTCAACTGGATTCTCCAATTCCAAGTCGTTCTAACACAGTGTAAACAAAGACGTGAAAGAAATTGACATTCATAAGACAAGAAGTCTCAAGATTCCATGCATAACCAGGATAACAATGCTTCATTAAAGTTTTACAACCGAGAGCCTTGCTCAACCATCGATAACCCACAAAATACAAAGACTGAGTTTTTATATACTCAGAGAAAATTCACCTAACAACGGCGTGCTTAGTCACCCAAGGCTTCATGTCCTTTCAGTCGAACTCGTACTGATATCCTCCTTCAAACGCCACTTTAACTGCATATGGCTCCTGCAAGGAGAGTAGCTGAGCCATTAAGATCCAAGTTAGCATGTGCAGACCTCCTCTGGCTAAACGAGGACTGGGCATGGCCTCTTTGGAAAAAATGGTACACAGGACCCTCTCAAGCAGACCGCTGTCCAGGCTCTCCATATCTTGCACTTAATGCATGAAGAGAGGTTTCAACCACTCTTTCTTACCTTCATTTACTTCAAGCGAAAACCAAGCTTGAGGTCGGATCAAATGGCACCCGGAGAACGCGATGAACCTTTCGGCGACTGGACTCGACACCTTTGGCTTCCTTTGCACAGCTCCTTTTTTTCCCAAGTGACCACAGGTTGTGACCCTGTGTTTATTCCCAAAGCGCTTTCGGCGTTCGCGAATGGAAGGAGTTAATCTTTTTTCATCCACAATTACAATGAGCGAAACATCGAGATGGCTCAATCGAGCACCATGCATTTCTCCCAGATCTGACGGCCCTGAACTTACTCGGTGATGTTGTGGGCCCGGGTCCTGGATGCTCCCAACACCTTGCGCATCGGGAATAAGACGTAGTTGTTCCTTGTGCCTTGAAATCGCGATGAGCGAAAAGGCGACGAGCCTAATTGTGCACTAGGTGTCCCCTTTGGATGAGCGTCTGAGACTGCTTCACGACGCTGCGGGCCCGACTCTGGGCACTTTCGGCACTCCGGAGTTCAGGGTTTCGAGATGTGAGAAGACGAGGGACTTTCACCCTTTGAACTCCCTAATGCCGATATGCCGACTAGATCTCGTGCTATGTGTCGCTGGATCGGACGACCCAGATTTAGTCTTGAAATATAGACACTTTCTCTGACACTATATATCAGTTAACTTGGTAGCCTCGATATCCCGATGACCGTTGATCTTCCCTTATGGATGAATCTGGACCGTCGACAACATAACTTCGCCCTCTTACGTGATTGGAAGCCTTAAAATGAGATTTTTCCATGCTTCTCTCGGGCGCTTCTTGTACATCTTGCAGACTCGAATACTCTTGTGCCTAGGACAAGAAATGTCGCTAATAGGTAGAATTCCATGTTGTTCAACGGTTCCGTCATTATGTTCTGTTTCGTAAGGCCACTGTTATTGTTGTCGTGAATCCATTTCTGTACATGTTGACACGATGGGTAATAGGTGGAAAAATCAGGAGATGGATAGTCATCCTCCAGGAGTTTGACTTGGATTTCGTTTCAGCAAAGTCCAAAAAGTCACTGGTCTTCGCAGAACTTATTTCGGAACTTTTGATTGAGTCAGGTGATCTTGTGCCCGAAGAGTCGCCTATTAGAGGAGATATTTTTTTTATCACCTCTTCAGATCCCTGGTACGGAGATTTACTTATCTATCCCCAGACTTTGAAGTGCCCCACTACTGCTTCTCGTGATGAGCATCGATGCATACACCATCAGGCTAAGAATTATCTCATACTCAATGATACATTGTATCAGAGAGGTGTAGACTACATCCTACGCTGATGTCTCACTCACGAAGAGGCGGTTATCGTGGTTAACGATTGCATACCAGAGCTTGTGGTGGTCATTTTTCTGAGTTGGCTACAGCCCGAAATTCTATGAGAAGGTTACTTCTGGACGACACTTATCAAAGATTGTATCGAATCGGTCAAGAAGTGCCATCCATGCCAAATCTTCTCTCGGAAGATGAGGGCACATCCCGCTCCCATGTTTCCTGTCATCACAGTTGGTCCTTTCATCAAGTGGGGGATTGATTACACTATATGCAACCCTGCTTCAACAAGGGGGCACCGCTATATCATCGTAGTTGTATACTACTTTACAAAGTGGGTCGAGGCTATGCCAACATTTAAAGATGATGGAGAGACCGCAACTCTCTTTTTATTCAACCAGATAATAGCAAGGTTCATTGTCCTAAGGGAGATTCTCACTGACCATGGCAGTCACTTTCAAAACCAGATGATGATCGAGTTAACATCAAAGCTTGCATTACAGCAGGAACATTCGTCACCTTATTACCCCCAAGAAAATGGTCAGGTGGAAGCTGTGAACAAAACTCTTAAGACTATGATACAACGAACGATCAACTTAGCCAAGTCAAATTGGCATTTGATGTTATATTCGAGATTATGGGCTTACTGAACATCTGTTAAGACTGCAACTGGTTTCTCACCTTTCCAACTCATTTACGGGCTGGAGGCAGTCTTTCCTATCGAATGTCAAATCCCATCTCTAAAGTTGGCAGTATAGTTATTACCAGACACTTCTCCACTCGAAGAATAGTTAGTATACCTTGAGCAGCGTCGTGATGCAGCCCTGGCTAACGAGGCTCACAAACATAAGGTCAAGTGTTAGTACGATAGGTCTGTTCATCCTCGGATTTTCTCTGAAGGAGAACTTGTCCTGGTCTATGACCAAGATAAGGACCCCCTGGGGGCAGGAAAATTCAAACCCATGTGGTTTAGACCTTTCATCATACAAGAGGTTTTAAAAAAGGGTGCTTATCATCTGGTTGACTTTGAAGGGAATGCTTTGGCAAAGCCTAGAAATGGGCTCTACCTCAAGAAGTATTACTCATAGGAAGGTCACTGCGGGTAACTTTTTGTAACATATGTATAGTCTTTGTACTATTACTTTTTAATTTCTCTTAGTGTTATGGACGTGTTGTTGATGTTATCTTTTGTCACTGTGGAAGATGTCAAGTGATTCCGAGGTGTTCATTGGTTATGCAGACGGTGCTAGTTGGCACACTCGGAAGCTTGCCTCTGCAGCTTGGGTAATCTTTACACCTCAAGGCCAGTTATTATCTTTTGGAGGTATATGCTTAGGTGACACCACAAATAATGTCACCGAGTATAGTGCATTTATTGAGTTTCTTCGTGATGCTTTGTCATTGGGTATCTCTAATCTCCGGGTCTATCTCGATGCTCAACTGGTTGTGTCTCAGTTAAACAGAGTATATCGGGTTCATGATCTAACTTTACACGGACTATTTCTTAGGGTACGTCTCTTAGAATGAAACTTTGATTATATTACATATTTTCATGTTCCTAGGAGATTAAAACAAGTTATAGATACTCTAGCTAATCAAATTTTAGATTGGCATCTTGCACACATATGAAAGAACATTCATGTAAACATGTAAATACATTTTTTCACACATGATCCATAAGACACAAAAGACCAAAAAACCATATATAATATCATAAAGTAACTAGAGTACACCGATGGATGAAAGTGACTCAAAAATAGGACCAATAACGAGTCACAGGGCTTATGCTTTCAAAAAATATACAAGTAGTGCTTGTGGCACGTCAAAATGTCTAGCTAAAGTCAGGGCTTGTGGGACCTGTTATACTGATCCACAGCGTTGGCTAAACGTCGAAACAACCGGACCCACGTCCATGGTGCCCCCACTACATGAGGCTGCATAGATGGTGGTAGGTCCTTAATCTATGCCATCGGGACCATGTGAGTGAGCGCAGTAAAGTTACTCTCGACTCGTCTCAATACCCTCTCAGCCTCCCCGGCTGGAAGAACTCCTACTACTGCTGGTCCCCCTGTGGTGACAGGTGCGGCCCCTGGCCGAGGAAAACGCATGTTCCTCACATAGTCAATGGGTCGCACTGGTCCCACATCTGCAAACAATGAACACATATCCTTCAAATACTCTGTCATAACAAAAACAAATGATATATATAACAAAACAACATAAAAATTACATATGTTTAGAACACAAAAAACTACAAGGGTAGAGACTTACCCATCTCCCCTCACTCCTCACCAGGAGGTACGGGTATCTCAGGGTCTCTCGAGAAATCAATCCCGGCATAGGGGTAATCCTCTATAACTAAGATATGTCATGACAACCACGCAAAGAATTCATCATCGAAGGACTCATTGGTCCTTCCGCCACCCTGTCGCGGCAGTAATACTGCCCATATACACATAGAAGGAAGAGAGGCATGATGTCCTCATACCACTACTCGAGGACTAAAACTTGGAACTCTCTCAAAAAATAACGGACACGGAATCGTCCCAAACGCCAAGTTTCTATGTGTCCGCAAACGACAGTCTATCAATTGCCTCTTCATACACTCAAGCAAAGTGGTACACCAATAAAAAACTTGTGCATTTAAGCACTGGACTGCATAGTTCATCTATGCATGGGATTCCTAATGTAGAGCCACAGAACCAGTAATTCGCCCAATAAGAAATAATATCACCTGTAGCGATAAGTTAGTGATCTTGCTTATGGGAACTTGCGTGCTCGACTGGTTTGTATCATCTGCACAGTATAGACCTATCAATTCTGCTATGTTATGTGGACCCGAAGGAAAATTCCAGAATTTGACTGGTTCCCCTCTCCTGGAGAGGCCAGTCAAAAGGCAAATGTCCTCGACTGTGGGCACCAATGACTACCCCTCTAACATGAATTCCTCTGCATCCGGATGCCAGTAGTCAACCAAGGCATTCAGCAGACTAGGTTGTGACCACATGAAAGGACATAGATAAAACTTGAGTAACCCACATTGCATCAAAGTAGCCACAGCATTGGGGTCTTCCCCGACAAACTCATTCACCTCTTCATGCTCTCTTTCTCTCCAATGGACATACATCCTGCAAAACACCAAGGTTCAGGAGGGTTAAACATTTCTTTTTATGCCTTTTTCATTCCATAAAGGGGCCCACGCATGTTGTACTGGTGACAGTCGCATGTACACGCGGGCAGAGTTTATTCTGCCTGAATGTACACGTGGCCTATCCAGAGACAACCCATGTGGATGTAGGGCCGACCTTTTAAAGGTCGACGCCCCCCTAAAAAATGAAACCCAATGCAAAAAAAAAGACATAAAATGAAAGATGAGAGAGTTTATACTTGGTCTAGACAGAAGTTTTTTTCGTCCACTATGGCTCTCAGAATCACCGCTTTCAACAAAGGGGGTCTTTTGGCTCCAAAGTCAATTTCCAAATCAACAATGGTGATAATGAGCTGCCAGCTTCTATTTATAGACTTTTTGGCCTCTTTTTGTCACTTTTTTGGCCTCCCTTATCATTTTCTTTATACAAAAAACCATTTAGAGTGATTGAGGAGTTGCATAGGAGGGATTTGATTGGGTATTGGGATAGTTTTTTGGAGTTTTGAGTAATTTTCGACAGTCGATGAAATATTTTTTTTGAGGATCAACTTGTGCATATAGGTTAGGTTTCTACCCTGACTTTTGTACCTTGTTGTCCTTTTCCTTTTCCATAGGATCGATCCCATTAGGTTGTGACACGGAACCATCATAGCTGCTTTATAAGTGTCACGACTTGGTGGTAGAGCTTACCGGAACATGGATGCCCTAGGTAGATCCTGGTTGCATTATGGTATCTATGTTGTCTCTAAAACACTGTAGGCTCGGGAGTCCTGGTAGTTGTTCCTAAATATGAGTTTGAGCCTCATTTGCATGATTCTTCTTCACTCTTGACCTCACCCTCGGGACTCCCAAAAAATAACGGGTCTTCTTTTAATCCCTTTTCATACTCTATAAACATGAAAAGATTGTCGAGCGATCTTGTGGCCTTTCACGCTTGTTAAACTAGAATTTGAAGTCATGTCTATCCGACAGTAGTTTACCCCTTTTTTGGTCCGGACGATCAACTATACGAACAATGGTATACTCTATGGAACTTCAGTTCTCTAGAAGAGTACTCTCAGGTATAATTTTATCCCTTTTTCGAGCCTGGGGGACTAAACGTACAAAGAAGGAACCGCCACGAAGTCCATAGTTAAGCTCTTTTCAGACTCCCTAAAAGTGAAAAGATCGTCGAGTGACCTTATTCTTTCACACTCATTAAACTGGTCCAGAAGAATATTCCTGACGGAGTCCATAGTTAATCTTTTTTTAGACTCCTTAAAAATGAAAAAAATGGCCAAGTGATCTTATCCTTATCACACTCGTTAAAATGGTTTTGAATAGACGTCTTGTCGGTGCTAATTTACCCCTTTTTTGAACTGACTAGACTATCTTCGAAAAAGGTACCCCAGTGGAGTCTCCTTTTATGATTTTTCAAACTCTCTAAACATGAAAAACCACCAACCTTACCTTCTATGTGATCATTAAACTTACATCAAAGGACGCTACCATTGTATTTTTTTTAACCACATTTGCATACCTTATATGCCAGCCTTGTAGCACTTTGCTTCTGTGTCTTAACACCCTTGGCCCCTGGAGGATTTTTTCCGAGTATCATTATTTTGAACATAAGTCTTGTCCTTGTGCCTTGAGCTTGTATATTTGTCACACTCGTTCCTCCATTGTAGCATAACATTCCTTTATTCTTTTTCCAAAATCATTGAAAAAAGACAAAAAAATCAAATATACCCCAAAAAGAGGAAGGTAAAAGTATTTTCTTTATTGGTAGCATAATGAGTTGCCCTTGGATAAAGCACATCTGTTCATTTGTTCATCAAACTTTGGGATGTAATATGACCTTAGGAAGATGTTCTCACTACATAGAGTTGTGTCCTCCTCCATTTGGTTATTCTTCCAAGCATATGGAGAGTTTGTGTTGCCTCCTACTTCGTAAACTTATGATTAATGCCATGCTGCCTAAGTCTCATCATTTTTCGTGTTGTTGTCCAAGGGAAGTTTCTACCAAGACTGAGTCGACCCCTCTACAATTTGTCTCTTGCCCTCATACCCGACCATCCTGAACGTCCAATCAAGTCTTTGTTCGAAATCATTGAAGCCTTCAGTCTGATCATCAAGATTATCTAGTCCAGACGAGCCATTGAAGACGTATGGGTGGTGAAGTCGTACACTCATATTACACTCTTACCCAAGTTTTGAAGATTTTGAAGTTGTTTCTCAAGCTCTAAAGCCCTCATCTCTAGCCATCAGGCCTTATCAACTTCTACGAAGATGGATACTCTACATGTATATGTTTTTTTATTTTGAGATGTAGCTCCGCTATGTACTGTTCGCAGCTACACTTTATATAGTTATATGACATGGATCTACAGTGTATTTGATTGGAATCCATGCTTTTATTCTATCTCGAGCATGATTATGCGTGCCTTAGTGAGACATTTGTTCTTTTGCAGATGGTGCCTCCCGATTCCTAGTTCCTGGGCTCACTTGTTCGACACATCAGTAAAGATTGGTAATGTATTTCGGCCATCAGATGCTCTTCTGACCTCACACATTAGGGGGCGTCTGTTATAACCCTAATTTGCACTATACATGCTTACTTGGCATCAGGCCATCTCAGATCCCTTCTTTGCTAAAGTACTACTGAACAACTCTTTGAAAAACCTCTTTTATAAGGTCCCACGTGCCCTACTCCATTACTGCATGTGTGTACACACCAGCTGACCTCAAACAACCCGTGTGGACCTACAAAAGCACGAAAAAAGGAAAGTTGCCGACGGAACACGCAACTTTGGGTGAGTTAACTGAAACTCCCGGCCATGAATGGCTGAGGGTTCATCCAAATACCTAGCTTCTTCTAGCCTATAAAAGAAGGGTTAGGGGTCCCATTTGGAAGAGGAAGAAAAAGAGTAAGGAAACTCTACCTAATTGCATATTCTCGTTGTCCCGACCCTTTAGCCATCCTTGTGCAAGAAGAGATACAAAGCAAAGAAGTTGGAGGACATTTGAAGAGGAGCCCAGGATCAAGATTCGTGGAGCAGTGGCTGGTCTTGACATTGTAAGTTGATTCATTAAAGTTAATAATAAAGAAATGTTTTTTCTGTCCCACTATATGAGTTCTTCATAGTTCAGTGAATATATGTTTGAATCTCTAACCCATTAGTCTATAGGTAAAATGCATGTGTAGTTTTTTGCTTGTTTTGTGCGCAGGTCATCCTTGGGAGGAGAGCTTCCAACAAGAGGTCCAGTGTGAAGAAGGATCGACATCAACCATCCAGAACAAGGTATGTTGGTCTAACCATGTATTCGCTGAAACAAAATGGGGATTAAGTCTGGGATGAAAGTAGAAAGTAGTTTTCTTTCGGTCATATCTGCATGCATAAGATAACCCTATTTGCTAGTCTGTAAGGGGATTTCCCTCACAACAACTTTGTAGATGATGAATTATACTTGTCTTAAGGACATTGATAGTAAATCTACTTGATTATTACTAGTTCTAAGGACATTGATAGCAAATCATTTAATAATTTATACTTGTTATAAGAACATTGATAACAAATCATCTAGAACTTTGCATATGATGACTTATACTGTTCTAAGGACATTCATAACAAATCTACTTGATTTATATGTTAGAGATGATGACTTATATTTTTTTTATGAAAATTTAAAGGAAATCAAGTTGTTTTATACTTTATATATGACAATTTATACTCATTCTAAGGACATTGAAAGAAAATCACATTGAAATTGGATAATGATTTATTATTGTTATAAACAAATTTAAGTAGACCAGACATGGATCATAGAGTGTAAACATTGCACTGTGATACAAACTACGACCATTATACATCCATATATAATTTTTTTTTTATTTTTCATTGATTTTAACTGTCATTGGTGGGAGAATTAACAAAGCAAGTCTCCCACCCATAGAAAACTTTCATTAAAACCTATATTTAAAACCATATGTTTAAAACCTATACTTAAAATAATAAATTCCACACAAGGTTTAAACCATATTCTCAAACCATTAAAATGAACAAAACTTATAACAGTAACCCTAATAACCATTAATACATGGTTGTTGACATGGTTAAGTATTAATATTAATTACTAACTATTATACAAAAAAATATGTATGTATAATATACTTACATATCAATACACACCCTTAAAGTACCCCTTATATAATAATAATAATAGTTATTATTAATAATTAATAATTATCCATGTATTATGTATAATAACAATGAAGTATTAATAATATTTTTAATGATTATAATTATGATTAATAATAACAAATTAATAAAGTATTGTTAATATTTTATTAATAATAAAGAACATTCTTAATAATATTAATAGTTAACTCATATTTTGTATATGAATCATAATTATATCAATTTAATTAATGGTAACTATAATAATCATAAGTCAAACTAATTTTGGTAATATCTCTAACTCTAGTAAAACTATATATATTCTATTAAAAACTATATAACTTAATAAATTTCACACAGGATTAAACCATATTCTCGAACTATTAAAATGAAAAAAAATTATAACCTAACTCTAATTACCATTGATACATGATTATTGACATGGTTAATTATTAATATTAATTACTAATTATAGTATAAAGAGTATGTATCTTTAATATACACACATATCAATACATACCTTTAAAGTACTCTTTATATAATAATAATAATAATAATAGTTATTATTATTAATTAATAATTATCAATGTATTATGTATAATAACAATAAAATATTAATAATATTTTTAATGATTATATCAATTAATAAAGTATTGTTAATAATATTAAAAGTTAATTCATATTTATAACTAATATTTTGTATATGAATCATAATTATATCAATTTAATTAATGGTAATTATAATAATCATAACTCAAATCAATTTTGATAATATCTCTAATCCTA